>JAOBAY020127091.1:0-16034 GCA_025331085.2 Zoanthus sociatus | reverse complement strand
CCCCCCCCCGCCGCGGCCGGGGGCGGCCGCGCCCCCCCCCCGCAGCGGGTGCACGTGCACCCCCCTTCCCCCATCCCCCCTACCTGATAAAAAGGTCCGCTCAGTAAGATTAGATGTGGCAAGATAAGAACAATCAAAAAGGGATGAAATAAAAGAAAGTGGACAGCCGTTCAGGTCGGGACTACAAATTATATAGTAGATATTTTTCGACTTTTTCAGGTTTTCTCATGCATATTGTTGTTTTAAAAAACCTCATGAACATAAGTAGAAAATAGTCGAATGATTTCAAAGCGGTATAAGAAAGCAAGAGAACTTATAAAGAAAAGCTCATAATGCCGGATTACATATTGCTGTTTACACATCAGATATAAGAATTGTTTACATACCATATTTTAAGGACTGATAACCTAAGATCCGCTCAAGCTTAAAGTGCACCCCCATCCCCTTCCTTCCCGCAGGAAAAGCTGCGTACGCGCCTGGCGATAGCCATTATTAGTTTTAAATAAAACCGCCTCACTCCAACTTACCCTGAAACTGCCACAAACGTTAACGTCCCCTAAAATTGAGAAAACTCCAGAATCTCTCTTTGCAGCTAGTTTTGGTTTGACCGTCATATTTGGCTCCAGCGCCATCTCAATTTCAATTTGTATCAATGACATATTATCAAAAAACAAGTTCGAGAGAATTTTATTTTGGTAGTACGTCATTGATTAAAATCGAAATGAAGAGGGAGCGGCATGAGCAGAGCAAACCAATAATGGCTGAGACAGCTAGATAGCTAGATTTGTACTCAAGTTTAGGGTAAATTGGGGTATGGTAGTTTCAGGGTAAAATGGAGTGAAGCTGTTTATTTGAAAAACAATGAACAACAGATGAAGAATCTCGCATTTCCTATTGCCCGCGGGACCGCTTAATGCCGTCGCCTCCAACAGGTTTGGTGGCATATGCATGATGGCCAACGAAATCGAACGAAAATCGGAAAGGGGATTGTAAAGGGTAAAAACAAGACGCTGTTGTTTTGATTTCTCATTTTAAACCTCTTACAGAAAAAAAAACAAAAACAAATTAAGAACAAATTGAGGCTGAAGCAGTCAAAAAATTAAGAACAATGAGCCTCGGCCAAAGTTATTGGTTCTTATCAAAAAAAAGCGTGCAATCGCTCGTGACGGGAGCTTGGCCTACCTGTGATCAAAATATAAACAAATTGCTATAAAATGCGGAAGATTTTTGTCTAGCTGGACCCTGTGTAACATCAAAATATCCATTTCATATCATCACAGCTATATATGTTTTTTTAAGAACATTTTATGTAGGTTTGGGGTTAATTTCAACCAACTTCACGTCGGTTAGTACGTCATGTAAGCTTCCCATGAAATGTACTTTTACCATTTTTATTCGTGACCATTACTATCAACAATCTTATTGTCCTTAACTTTATTTGCTATCTTTGTAACCTTGTTACTTCTGTAACTTCGTGTAACTCCTTACTTCTGGTTACTTCTTACTTGTGTAACTCCGTTACTTGTGTAACCCCGTTACTTGTGTAACCCCGTTATTTACAGAAGTAACTAGGTTATACGATGTTACATAAGTAACACGGTTACAAAGTTAGCAAATAAAGTTCAGGACAATAAGAGTGTTGATAGTAATGGTCACTCAAAAATTAGTAAAAGTACATTTCATGGGAAGCTTACATGACGTACTAACCTTCACGTCTCATCCCCATCCTCGTTCCCAGGGCTTTCCTGTTGTGGGCTGCCACAACATAGGAAAAACCCTGGGAACGAGGTTGCTCCCATCCCCACGACTGTAACTTCTTTGCCAAGAAAATTTGCCTAAGAATGCTAGTTAGGAGACGAAGTAATGAAGGAGTGCCTACAAAAACACCACGATAGACAACATTCATCGCTGATCAAACATTAAAATACTTTCTCAATTTTATTTTACATCTCTATTAAAACTTTTGACACTGATTAATTTTACATCTTTAACCTGATATTTATTCTAAACGATTACAACCTTTAACAAATAAAAACAAGCCGCAAGGTATATTTAAAAAGATTTATAACATGTATATATGTACAAATAACGTTATTTATTGCAAAGATGAAATCTAAATTTTACTTCTTTACAATGGAAAGATAGTAACGGACAGACATATAGATGGATACAGACAGACAGAAAGATACCAATACGTATTAAAAAACCTTATTAAATGATATTCCCGGGAATAATATATTTATCTATATGAATATTGATGAAATACGTTTATCTACTTTTTGAAGTTCTTCCAACTAACGCTAATCATGAGCTTAGAAGGAACAATTTCATCCTCTCGTAATGAAAATCTCCCACTAGTTCGCTGTGATTACTCATTAAAGATGTTAAGTTCAATAACGAACTCATCATTAATAAGTTTTAATTGAAAAGTCAAATGCACCCTCTGAACTACCAGCTCCAGATTCTTATCACTTAGCCTCATCAAAAAAGAGTTAAAAAAAACGAAGCCAGCTTCAATATTGATTACAACTGAACTAACTTGAATATGCTCACATTATATTCATTCCTTACACTTTTATACTTTTTATTTTGTTATTTGATCAACTTGGCTCTAGTGGGTTCATTTAATTGGGTTCAAGTATTCAGCACTAGCACGCATTTGCTACCAAAACATGCGAAATTAGATTAAACCAGTTGACAAAGGCAGCCTTAATAGCCATTTGACTGGCTTCAAGTACTTAATATAAGTAATTATTTAAATACTTACACAGGAACTGTACTTGTGAACCTTTTCTCTTTCTCCTTTCTACACTTTACCTTTCATTATAATTCAGTAAAATATGTCCCACGCGAATTAGTGTTCAAATGCTCATCTAACCAACAAAAACACTTTCCTGCTTTCGTGAATGTTTTGCTGAACTGGTTCAATCATATTTCAAAAATATTTTAACTTTAAAATACACAGTACAATAATATTTGAAAGCAATAGCAAGCTTTCAACTCCTTCGCGAAGCCTTGTTCACGCTAAGTGAGAATTCTTGAGAATCTAAGGCAGATACTTGCTCCCCCACATCTGGGACAATATGCTGCGGTCACGTGTTAGTAAAGCCCGTGACCGCTAACATCTCAAGAATTCTCACTTAGCGTGAACAAGGCTCCGCGAAGGAGTCGAAAGCTTGCTATTGCTTTCAAATATTATTGTACTGTGTATTTTAAAGTTAAATTGTTTTTGAAAACACTTTCCTGTTAAGTAATATAAATGTATACGGTGCTGTACAGTTTTTTAACCTCTTCCATTTGCTATATTAGATTTGGAAATACGTCTATTTTAAATACACCATAGCTAACTTGTGACATCAAATGTATGGCATAGCAACCATTATATAACTTCTGCTTCTACAGTACACCGGGTAACAGTGGTAGAAGATGTAAAATTTGAAAGGGTTAAAAGAGAGCTGGAAACTTCTGGCCACACATTTGCGTTGTTGCTTTCATTCAGAATATCAACTTCAAATTTCATAATAGGCGTTTTGCACGATTGCGCTACATACAACAACTGCTACCAGAATGCTTTGCCTGGATTTTGTGTCAAAACTTAGCGGTTATTGTTGTACTGTTCAAAAGAGGAAGAGAAATTTGAACAGGAAAACAACTCTTACAATCATGGCAGTTCTATAGTAAGCTCACTTCATCTTGCAAATTGCGTGTGGGTTTCCGCAATTATGTTTTAGAGAGGAAATGAACCCTAAAATTGACTTTTTGTTGTTTGAACATTTAGGCATAGTAGAACCACTACATGAAGTGTTTTTAAGCTGTTAACCGAGCAATTAAAAAAAAATGATGTTTTGTATAACGAATCAACAAGATTTAATCAGCGGCTCAATATGTGGTGTCAGCGGTTGTTTGTGACGTAGGTTACAATACTAGAATGGATTGCTAACTGGTATTTAAATCTTTATCTTCTGTCTTTGATAAGATTTTAATCAAAAATTCTTCTAGAAGGGTGTCAAGTGTCCTTAATACGTACTTTATGGATGGTTGCTCAGTAGTAAAACAGTCTCAAATCCTTTGAGACCGATTTGGACAATTAATATTAGTAACGACCATCTAAATAAAGAAAATGGATAATTCAAAGTTATTTTCTGAATTCCTCAAAATTGTGTGATCAGAAGCAACACCTCTTGTTTTCTTTCCCGCATCCCCTAGGCCTCTGATACCTTGGAAACTTCTAACATAAGTGCCCCCCCCTGGGGGGTAATCCCTATATTGGCATGAAAAGGATGCTCGTCGTATTCTTAGGGATCAAAATCGACAATTTGACAATTTTACGGATTCACGAAGAACATCGAAGTTTATTTTATTGAAACATTATTTTTTACACTATTGCGTATTTTTAGTGTAATTTTCTAATGTCCCGACAAGCATGCCATTTCTTTTTACCTCAAAGTACCCTCCAAGATAACTGTATTAAAAAACAATGAATATGTAATAATTACAATACCTCTAATCCAATAACTAGTTTCATTGTCAGGGATTTCATTTAAGTTTGGAGCTGGAGAGAATTTAGATGTGGCACCGGGGCAAACTTTATCTAAAGGCTAAAGAATTTTTAAAATATTTAGTTACAGAGGTGTTAAAAGCAGCCGGACAAAGTTGTCTTCACATCCGGGCAATTTGCTCGGTGCTCGGTGCCCGGTCCATAATGAAACCCCTGCATTATGCAACAGGTCAGTTGTAATTCCTAATTAATTAGCTCTCGTTCTATCAGACTAGCTTTGAGCTTTTCATAGATTTTCACTTGACTTTCAGGTTTCAGAGCCAGTATCATCTGATAGATCTTCTGAAGCTGTGGAGCTCTAAAAATACAAATCAAGATTAAAAATAACAACTTAACAACAACTTTATTCAGGTGTCAAATCTTATTTAGCTGGCCAAAGGCCTACTAATTGGGGACACCATCTTTACCACTCTGTGGTGGACGGAGACCTTTCACATGACAGACACACACACGTAAACAGAAGTCTCCGAGGGCCTACGATTTAACGTCCTTATCCGAGAAGACACGAAAGTCTAACCGTTTGCAGATGTTAGAGCAAAGGCAGCAGTAAAGAAAAATATTTCATAAAACTGTATTTAAGAACCAACAAACTTTTTTTATATACTATAATAACTAAAATCATACTAACTTGAAACAAACTTGCTGTCAGATCCTCTAATTCTGATTCTAATTCACACCTTACGCGTGATAATTTCTCACATTCTTCATCTCGTAACTTTAGATCCTTAGAACAGATGCAAAACATCATGAAAAAGAATATATTTCACAAAAACTATTACTTTAAAGACTTTTTAATCTTTAGAATAAAAAGAACACTCCTCTAATAACAATTTACATAGCAAGGTAAAATTAGTTTCTCATTTTTTCAGAGTATGTGACTCTCTTAATTTGGATAGGACACTAATTCATCAAAGATTATTATTTTTAAGCAGCAGTTGATAATTAACACATATCTGGAACTCAAGGCAGCAAAATTAAAATATAGGTAGTCATGGACTACATGTAGCTACAGCAAGAAAATTCTTGCCTTTGGTGAGTGATATAGAGCAAATGCTTTTTCAGTAGTCAGCTGTTTTAATTTTCAAAATGACTATCTTCTTAGGTACCCTGTGTGACTCCTATAGCTTCATGCATGTCTACTTGGGTACCCTGTGGTTGTTAGTTACATCCCTCATCCTCTTACACAGAACCATGACAAAGTAGCTACCGTTGATATCAGCAGTTAGTAGCAACAAAAAGTGAGGAGGCTGATAACATTTCATATATCAAATCAGTTTCAGCTGAACAAAAAACTAGTACTGACAAAGGCATGTTGTTTTTATACTCTTATATTTTATGGAGGTACCTTTTTTGCATTATGTCTCACCCCTTTCCACCCTCCAGGACCACAGACAATGAAGGGGGAGGGGGGCATGGGGATAACTGCCCCTCCCAAGCAAAATAGATAAGAAATAGAGAAATATAAAAACATGTACGTGTTCTTGAAAGCATCATGCCCAGTGGATACAAGCATTTTTAAATTTTTAATGTTGTGCTAAATAAATGAATTGAAAACCTCTTCAGCAGTCTAAACGACAGTAACTGCAATTGTAATAGACTAGTAAGGCTTTGACCACGAATATTTTAAAAAACACGTTTCTCATCTAAAGCACCAAAATAATAATTATTCCAAACCTTGCAAACACGTTTACAGAAGGGCATACCTCCACCCTCTCCCTGAACAAATAATCATTGCCCCTCAAGACTGCTTCCCCCTGACAAAAAACACTGCCTAGTTGCCCCTTCCCCTCAAAATATTCTAAATATTAATTTTCTTTGCCTGATCTCAAGCATATTAGTGCATCAGTCCAGCTTCATCTCAGGGATTTTCTTATATTGATTACCAGACAGGTTTTAACATTGTGAAGAACGCTTGGCTCTTGATGTCAGCTGTCACATCTTGCATTGTTCCTCTTTGTGTATCTAAAACGCTTCACATTATTGTAATTACAAATTAAAGTGAGACTTAAAGAGCTGCAATAAACTTGTAATTATTGGACTAGGTAGAGCAAAATATTGTGATTTGTCAGTGGTAAATGTATTCATTATTTATACTAATTATTAATTAATTTGTGAGACAATGATGACAAATCACAATATTTTGTTCAAGCTAGTCCAATAATTGTTTTATCATTTGATCACTGAATTTTAAGAGGTACAGTAAATTTATGCACAATGCATCGTAAAATAAGTCAAGTCGGCTTTTTCAATTTTCAAATTCATTGAGAAAATAACACGGCGCTGCCACTTTTAATCCCAAAACTACGCATGAGTAGTGTCATATTTGCAGCTAAAATCCACCAGACAGTGGATGAACATTAGCAGAGTCATATTTGTAGGTAATTATTTGTAGGTCACATGGTGGCTCTTGAGAAAGAAAGAAAAATTCCATCAAATGACAAAGCAAAATTCTCTTACATTAACTCTGTATTTTCTCTATTGTTACACCTTTCGCTGAAGTTCAAAAATAGTTTAAAACCCTTTCTAACTCACCTCCTGTGCTTTTTTGAGTTGTTCCTGTAATCTGTCATATGCAAGTGCTTTCACTTCCTCCCTGGTTGGAGTCAGCGGAGTCATGTTGGTTGATTCTACATTATTCAAACTGCAATAAAACAAATTACCATAAGTCAAGAACACCATTATTATATACCAGATAGAATTGAAAAATGCTCTTGTGTAAATTTACATTACTGCATGAACAACTGAGAAACTTTTTGAGAATACAGTAATCGTAAATCATTATTCTGGGTTAACTATAAATTAATTAACATTAGCTAATTTTAATAAAATTTTTGGTTGAGGATAAAGTAGATATTAAATATTACATAATATTTCAGTGTTACAAAGATTTACTCTGACTAGGATAGGAAAGGGGGGGAGGGGGGAACTAGCTGGTTTCATGAGTGGTCCATAAACCTATATTCATGTGCAGCCTTCATTAATTATCCAAAAACCAAGTGTTTGATTGGTCAAATTCTATCATGTGATTTTGTTAACTGTAAATGTTGACAACATTACAAATGTGCCAGCAATATTACAACCTTGCAGTGATTTGGTGTGACCCACGTACTGGCATCTGTCAAAACTTTTGTACCTGTCAAACGTGTCTGAAGTTTTGGTTCCTTGTGTAAAACACAGCACTTTGCAACATTTTTGCTTGATTTTTTAGTCCATTTTTCACATGTGGGATTGAACCCTTTGCTGGATTGACTAAATACAGAATTTACAATTGTCAAAAATTGTTTGTTTTGTAGTCATGAACACAAAAAGCAAGAAATTACAGGACTAGATTCATTCCTGGCTTTCATTGACAAAATGGTGATAGTTATTTACAAAATAATTAATCCAGCAACCTTAAGTACTGTCACATTGATGTACGAAAACACTTCAGTAACTGGTTGATTTCTCCAATTCTAATTCTTCCACTGTTTTAATTATAACTATTTACATTATATCCCTAACAATACCGACAATATATTGATATACCATTAACTATTAGTTCTCATGACTTTTGAACAATATAAATGCTGATACACACTGACAGGTATAAGATAATGCTGGCTAAGTTGGATATTTCATTAATTTGGAAATAAAACGGTTGAAACAGAATATAGCTGCAATGCAATGCACTTATTGGGCAGCTAAAACCATTTTCAAAATTACAAGAGATCTTGCTCCCATTCTTCAAACTACTTTCCTATTGATAGTTTTTGTCCAAAGTCCATTCACTTAAAGACTAGCAGAGAACACCAAACCTGTAGAGCTTTTTTAAATTATTTTCTTTCTATATTACATCAAAAGTGGTCATTTTGTACAAAACAATGTCGTATATATTTATTGGAATCTTAGCTTCAGTTCGAGACAAAGTTCTATAAATGGAAATTTATGAATAGGGGATTTAAGCCAAAATAGGATTAACCCCGGAAATTAAAACATTGCCAATTCAAAAGTCAAAACAACCAAGAAGTTGGCAGTAACATATTGCGAGTTTTTATCCAGTTATTTCATTCCATATTCATAACCAGCTCGAAGAAAGGGCACACCGTAGCCATATTTTGGTTTTGATCAACCAATAAAATAAATTATTGTTAACAAATTTTAACAATTTTAAAACTCAAAAATTATATGTAAACAATTTAGCAAGAACAAGAGAAATCTACCTGTAAAAAAAGCTATACTAATAAGTAGCGTTTATGTAAACAAAATATTTTTTTTACTCACGAAGTTTGGACAAAATTTTAATGTTTTAAGCCCTACATAATTTATGCAATACACGTCCTGTGGTTATGCCGCAAGAATGATTTAAATTTTTAATAGTTTCTAAAGTTAAAGTCCTTCTTCGCTTACTATATTTAAATCTACTTGTTTTTAAAGCAGGAAATATTCCTTGGTTGAAAGTAGTTACATAAAGAAGATACAGTAACACACATTGCTTTATAATACGATCAAAGACAATATAATCGAACTTGTTCGTTCCGTGAAATTTCACAAGTGAAGTCAACATCTAGCTGATCACTCAAAATAACAACTTACTTTTCCTCTTTGTTGTCGTAGCTTGAGTGCTCACTTGAATTCATCATTTGAGTTACCTCGGTTATGGACGAGGCTGTTTTATCTACATTTCCAGAAAGTTTAGAAGACGAAGCCTTGCGACGTCTCTGCAAAGACCCATAGTTCGAAGCATTACTGCAAGTTCTTTGACGAGTGTTTTGTGAGTTCAAAAAAACGTCCGGTTCACTTGAAGATCTGTTCAGGTTTGTCTCGGGTAAACTGTAACTGCCATTTACATATTCCGACATAGTTTTGCAGCGGTGCGATTAGTGTTGGAACAGTAAGTGACAGGTATAAATTTATGTTGAAACTTGATCAATCAAGTCATGACCAAAGTAATGTATTCCTTCTCAATGGCCAAACGTCATGCCAACAATTATTGACATTTTGACTCTCTTACATTCCTTAGTTAATTCAGAAATATTAAAAATATCTTGTCGTCGCAGGGATCACGAACATTCTCAAAGCGAAATAAGAAATAGCCAGTTCTCGATTCAAAACGGATTCATGCTTGACAACTCCGTGTTCACTACTGTAGTTCAGTACGGTCGGCTAAAAAAATACAAATTAAGCGATCGTTGATGTTTATGAGAGAATGAGAGTATCTTTTTAAAATGCAAGTGCACCTATATCCACATGACTTTCCAATTAGCGATCTCGGTTCCGTGTCAGAATGTACTGTATAGTTTATATATATATTTTTTAAAAAATCATCTAGGGTTTTTCCACCCCCAACAAATAATCCAGGACTCTTTCAAGCGAACTCAACTGTTGAAACTTCGGATGTAAATTTCGTGGCGCGAAAGGAAGTTTTCTCTGCCAAGAGATCACCCAATTTTCTGTCACCAACTTTGAGTCGACAATTAATTCTGTGCTTTGAAATATAAACAAATTGAAAACAAATTCAGGAAACAACTCCGCTTGATGTTTCTCGCAAAGACACAACAATAAAACAACGCTTGGGCCCAGGTTTCTCTCGTCAGAGAGATTGTTTCCCCACCCCCTCCCATTGCACAATTAATTGCCCTATTGAACCACAAAGCAGAAACTTTTTTTCTCTCAAGTATTGTGTATCAATCAAGTTCCCCTTAATTTGAGTCAAGGCATGCATATCAACTCAATGGAGTGTAACTTCAATTACATCATAAAGCTACATACAGAGTGGCAAAGTCTGACGTCACAAAAATCAAAACTTATTCAGATTTGATGAGATCATCCGAGTAATCAACAATAGAATTGTGCCCTTGCTAAAAATCAGCATGTTCGTGCAAATTGTTGAGAGATGTTACCACAGTTATGCTCTAATCTAACGACTCCATACAAATCCTGCTAATATAAAATGGCTTGGTTGTTATACACGTATTTTTTTTTATAGGCCGCCGCACACTTTTGCGACAATATGCAACAATATGCTATATTCAATGCACGCAACCGAAATCGCAAGTCGTCGCTGGCAGCCGCACACACATGTTGCCCCATGTAAGGTAATCCGGAATCCGGGATCCAATAATTTTAGCCTGTGGAATCCGGAATCCAGGACTTTGGAATCCGGAATCCAGCAACTTTTGGACCATGGAATCCGGAATCCATCAACATGGAATCCGGAATCCAGCCACTTTTGGACCATGGAATCCGGAATCCATCGACATGGAATCCGGAATCCAGCCACTTTTGGACCATGGAATCCGGAATCCAGCCACTTTTGGACCATGGAGTCCGGAATCTATGGACATGGAATCCGGAATCCAGCCACTTTTGGACCATGGAATCCGGAATCCATGGACATGGAATCCGGAATCCAGCCACTTTTGGACTATGGAATCCGGAATCCATGGACATGGAATCCGGGATCCAGCCCTTGGAATCCGAAATCCAGCCACTTTTGGACCATGGAATCCGGAATCCATGGACATGGAATCCGAAATCCAGCCACTTTTGGACCATGGAATCCGGAATCCATGGACATGGAATCCGGAATCCACGGACATAGAATCCGGAATCCAGCCACTTTTGGATCTTCGAATCCGGAATCCACAGCGTGTGGAATCCAAGATCCAAGGCTCTCTTGGATTACCTTACATGGGTCGATCTACAAGAAAACAGAATGTACAGTCGACTCCCGATAACTCGAACCTCGCGCTAATTCGAACCAACATCGATTTCCCGTGGATTACATTTACTGTAATTTTACCCTCGGTAACTCGAACTCCCGATAACTCGAACCTTTTGCTATTTCCCCTGAGGGTTCGAGTTATCGGGAGTCAACTGTATTTCTAATAGAAAGTGAGTACTGCGAGTACACTGTTTTGTTATAGTGACAATACTGTTTTTACTTTGCTTCACTCGCAGCAATCAACTGAACCATTTAGTGACTGTGTAATCTCGTTCCCAGATATCCTTGCGCGCTTCACGTTAGGAAAGAAAATGGCAGCGGACTTGAAAGTAATCAACGTAGGTACTTCACATATGATCGATATTCTAAATCATCACGGGCATGTTCGATCTAGTGCCCTAACCCCTACTACGTCCTCATATACTGATGCCCACGTCTTTACAAAGTCTTAGGGTTAGTGTTAGGATTAGGGCTGGGATTAGGGTTTAGGTTAGGGTTAGGGCACTAGAATATGTCCGTGATCATTGGAAATATCATTTGTGAAATACCTATACCGTAATTAAGGAAGCTTTTGAGTCTGCCGTCAGTTTCTCCCTGAAAAAAGGTTTTGAAAAAATGAAGTTAAAAACCAAGCAGAGAAAAGCTTTGGAGCAGTTAATCGGAAGTCAGATTGAAATTGAAGCAGGGAAGAGAAAGCATCCGGAAACGAGATTATGTGACAATGATAATTTAACTTCTTACCTTTGTTGCAAGTCTTTCTATCTGGTTGTAAAGAAATTCCGTTAGGACATACGCATTTGGGCCCCTTGAGGGCCTGTAGACACAAGTGACTACAGCCACCATTGTTAGCGACACATGATGATGTTCCTACAAAAACAGAACGCAAGTATATTTATCCGTTCAGTATAGGCGGATTTTTGTTTACATTGTTTTCCTTTATTTGCATATGTGCGCCAGTTTCTAATAAGGTTACTAAAACTAAAGCACTGTATATTGAGAGTGTTTTATAAAATAAACATCTTCTGAAGCTTTTAAGTTATTTGTTAGGGCCATTACCTTAACCTTTATTTTAGTCTTATTGTCTTATGTAAAGTGTAAAAATATTGTAGATATGGGGTAAAATAAAGAATTATCTCTTGAAAATATGAGAGTGATATGCTAAACACTGTTCCTGTGAAATAATAGAGATTTTACAGAGAATGTATGGCTCATTAACGATTTTATCACCTAGCTGTTTTGAGTATTTTGGAACCGCTATATTTTTTTAGAAATTGCTTGGATAGCGTCAAAATTTTGATCTCTTAGTTAGTTTGAAAAGCTTTCTCAAGTTTTAGACTCTTATTTATCTTTGTTCGTTAGCTACCTAGAGTTGCTAACGAAGCAGAATGTAAACAATGGCGTCAGCAATACTATCATTTAGAGCACGTTGTATTGGGCCATCAATCTGTGAAGGTTTCAGTCATAACGGAATGACGATTACTGTCAATAAATTGTTAAATCGAGTGATCAATGTTACTCTTATCTTTTTTTCTCTATATTTTATCATTCATTTCTCAATAAATGCTATAACCTTTTTCTACTTCTAAATTGTCAATTATTCCTAGACGCTTGATTCAATACTTATGCAGCGCAAACCTCAGCGGTGTACACCCATCTGATCATGCCTTCTTGATCAGCTTGGAAAACGTATAGTGGTCCTTGACAGGGAGGAGCAGTGGCACAGGAGGGGAGTTCAAAGAGGCAATTACGAAGAGGGTTGAAAACCCCTCCCTCAATAAAAAGAGGGGACTCAGATACACATTAGAGACCTTTAGATCCGATGAAGGGGACGAGATTAAACTGCGAGCGCACTTTTTCCTGCAAACCCGTCCTCGAGAGGACTACTTTTGCAAGAAATCTTGTCCTCTCCACAACGAGCTTGCTTAAAAAAGTGCGCGGGCGCTTGAAATCTTGTCCTCGTCCTAGTCCTCGGATCTAAAGGTTTGTATTGTCACACATGAGACAGGAGAGTGAAGATGACTGACAGCCACCTGTCACGTGATACCCCCTTATCACGTGACAGGTTGTCAGTTGCCTGATGAATACTGTGTGATACGGTGGCAACGTTGAGTTGTTTAACTGAGCTTTTTCTAAATTTCCAGTATGTGACTTAAATGTTTTTTAGATAATCTTTATCTACTGGATGAGTAAAAACATCATTCGTATATCAATACATATTTATTAGAGGCCATCCTAAAATTTTTTCCATCTCGTGTATTTCTCCGTTTGCATGACGAGATTTTGACCTCCTATAAGTCTTTCCAGAAACATCCATCAATGTTTGGTTCGAACAACAGTATAGGCTAAGCGCACGTAACATTTGTGTACAAGTTGTAAGACTAAAACTTAAATTCCAGCACGACCCGCTCGAATTTGTCGTGTCAATGGAGATGAACATCACTGTGGTTCGAAACTCATTCAAAAATGAAAACGGTTTTGGTATCATAGAAAAGAATAAAATATTGAAGATTATTAATTTAAATTGACGTAATGACAATATCGTAAAAAAATAGAAAATTACCACATGGACTTATAGTAACATATTTTGATACGATATTTTGATATATTTTGATTTTTTTCCCTTTTTTATATAGAAACATTTATCTAAATGATCCTTTTGAAACAAAAACATTTAAGATTACTTTTTATAACATATATAATATATATCCACAACTGACCTGCCTCGAATAGCTATGCTACGTCAGTCATATTTACAATTTTGCATTTTTGAATTCTGTAAAGTTGAAGTTGACTTTGAAAACCCGTTACATTATCTTACCGTTAGGTTGCACTGAGGAGTCGAGTACTGCGAGCGCGTATACTCCATCAGATGACAGCTTTCCAAAATTTGACGTAACAGATGGCGTCTGCTGAAGGCTACTGTAAATGGTCGATGAATTAATATCGCTCCAGTACAGAGCTTCTGCAAAAGTGGCAATACCAAAAGGGTGAGTAGATTGAAGCAACACTTTAATACTTTCACCGACGAAATTGCAGGATACGACGTAATCGTAATATGCATCTACCCAATATATGATGCCTTTAAAATGATCAACCGCGATACCATTAGGCCAGCGGACTATCTTGGGATCCTTGATAATAACTGTTCTATTTTCACCAGACATTGTGGCGCGTTCTATTCGTGGTTCAATTGGGCTCCAATCAGTCCAGAAGATAAACCTAGAATAGAAAGACATATTACCGAGGACTGAACAAGAAATAAGAAAGAACAGAAAATGTACTACCGATAACGACATACTTCTATAAACGCTTTTTTTGTAAGAATATACTTTACAAGTTGGTAAGATCTCTGCTTTCCAACCACAAGATCCCCAGTTCGATGCTGGCTGTTTGCCGAGATTCGAATATTTGTGTGACCTTCTTTTCCGCCTAAACCAACTCAGCTTTCCATCCTTCCGGGGTAGGTAAATGAGTACCAGCATCTGCTGGGATCTAACCTGCGATGGATTATTGTCCCGTCCAGGAGGGGGGTGAAAGACTCTCATCCGCTTAACACTCCAGAAACCGGAGATAAGCGCCGGTTCCATGGGCCACTAGGCTCGTAAAGGATTTAGCTTATAATTATATACGCAAATGGGAGCGAAAGTGTTGTATCGACGGCAGTATAAACTGTTACGTTTTGGCGCGAAATGTTTACACTGTGCATATGTTTTGTTTCATGATACGATGGTGGTTTATAAACTATTTTATACAGTTAAAAGAACACCAAAAACATTGAGCTTCCACAAAATGGTTGTGTAACCAGGCAATGAACTTATCTGGTACAAAGTAGCAAAGTTTCAATATCTTATTTGGGGGCTCGAGTACGCTCAGTTTATCTATGCCATGTTACGTATATTAATCCCCTTCTGTACGAATAAATTTATTGCACACCTTTCGTTTACGAAAAAAAAAACAAAGCTTTAGACTCAAATCTTCGGAAAGCACTCAAGCAACGTAGTTTCCGCTTGAAAAATGTGATGTCATCATTTTCAGACAATGGTATTTTGTTCAGTTTCGACCAAATAGAGCTGTTAAACTCATTAACAGCTCTTCAAAAACAAATCAACTATGAGCTGGATATATGACGTCAACTTTAAATCTTTTTGAAAGCGTGAACAAATAAGAACTTTTAATTGGTCTTTCTTTCTACTATTCAGAATTTAGTTGGTCTTCATTATGAAAAGAATTCAACAGTGAGCAAACGACATGCTCAAAATTGTAAAAATATCTTAAATTTATTTATACATTGAAAAGGTAAACCTGGATTTAATTTGAATCAACTTAAATCTATTATCTAGCTATACCAGCCATACATATTGAAAGAATTAGCTTTGGGAATATAGCAAATTCTACCATCTGATTGGTTATGCTTTGAAGAAACCTATTTTTTAGTTAAATAATATTCTTAAGATTATTTTTTTTGTAAGAACATCTAGGCTAAAACGCAGAAAAATACAAAACATTTCTTTCTGAACGACTAAAAACAGATAGATAAAGTATTTGATATTTCACGTAGATTTCATAGTCGCATATAAAAGCAATTTTAGTGTAAAGAATTCTGTACTAAGGGAACATATAGAGGATATTACATGGCCGAGCGGAATTACGAATTTTATCTTCGAGTTTTGAAAAAGTATCTCTTATTTTGAAATAAGAGATATTTTCAACACGAGAAGATAACATTCGTATCTCCAAGCGGACATGTAATTTTCTATTTATCATATACTTAGT
>JAOBAY020127008.1:0-16035 GCA_025331085.2 Zoanthus sociatus | reverse complement strand
AACCTTACAGATTTTAAACAAATACTTGGCAAGGAAAACTCGACAGTTTTTCGCATATAACATGTACATGCGAACAAAATTTCCGGGTCAAAAACGTGAAAAAAGAAAGCTTTCTCAAAATATATAAAACAGAAACCAAACTGGTTGGCTTTGCCCATTCATTTATACTGATACGATCGACAGAATCTAAATTCTAATTAACAGTTCTCATAAAAACTTTGTTTTATTGTTTTATGTTGGACGGAAAAACGCTGTTAACAGTATTTGTTTTGCAATCTCACTTTTAAAATGCAAATAGCACTTTCTATTATAAAGTTTCTGGGAACAAACCTTCTGCAAGAAATACATATTGATTCTCAAATCGGTCCGAGTTTAATCGTAGTCTTAAGTCAAGAACCAAACTCGCATAAGTAGCAAGGAGCTGATGTTTTGTCTTTTTCAGCTTTAGCTCTATTAACTACACAATATCCCGAACTGTCTGAAAAGTATTCCTGGGCATTCGTCGTTCTATACGGAAATAAATGCGCAGTTAAATCAGAACAATGGTAGCAGGATATTCAGTAGCTACTCCGATAACAAAGCTCTCTCACACAGCTTTAAAAATTATAGCATTTTAAAATGACATTCATTATTCACGTACTGGATTGTCAGCATTATTCGAAGATTCGGAGTAAGTGCAGTCGCGCTTAGTTGGTTAGAGAGCTATAAATAAACGAGTTTCGCAGAAATCACACGTTGGAAACCACTTTAAGCCTTTATAAAGCTTCTCTTTCGAAATTTCTTTCATTTTATAACGCGAATATCATTCATACCTCCATAGTTTTCGAGTGGTACCAACTTTCACTTCAGTCAAACAGTACTCAATACAGAACCTTTGAAAATGGTAAAAGTAAGTGAACTAAATGCTTCGCAGCCCATTGGGCACATACATACAATTTAATTTCAGCTCTTAATAATGAATGCTAACTCGGAAGAAAAGGAAAACAAAAACTCAGAATGAATATTCATTTACAGAACGGTCGATTGTGAAACGAACAATCGGGACTTCAGCTCGAACAAAAGGTCGCGCAAGTTGTTGCATTTCAAGTCGATGAAGTAATAGTCAATATGGAATTCATTGATTGACCGCACTTTGAACTACGAAACTGCTGGATGCATTTAGAAAAGCACTTGACTTAAACTATTAATTATAAGTTTTAAGTAAATAAATATTTTAGAAAATATACTTCGATTATTTTGCTTGCCGGTAGTCCTGATGGAATTGACAACAAAAACAGTGTCCTAGTCTATAAACTCTCGTGAACGGAAGTTTAAAACCAGGATGTATCAAATTTGTATTTTTTTTTATGTGGTTAAGTATTGTCGCAATAGTTACTGCTGCCAAAAAAAATTGAACGCACTCAAACATAGCCAAAGATCTCCTATTGTGTCCATATTGGAACTAATTAAAATTTGTTAAGCAAGACCAAAAAAATATACTACTGGGTGCCTTACATTGGGGTCTTATCTAATTATTTCTATAGATAAGTTGTGGTGTTTTTCAATGACCATCACAATTACAGAGTTGCGAAATAATTATTACCCAACGCATTTCAGTGCGTAATTGTTTGTTGTTCAAAGTTCAAACGGTAGATGATTGCAAAAAACTTTCTGTGGTATAAAGGTTGTTTAAATGTTTTAATAAACGAGCTTATCTCACACAATTACAAGTAAAGCTACGGTTTTGAAAAATTATCAGCCCTTTACTTTGATATATAAATTCCCTTGCGGGAAATTATATTCGCACATCACTCTAACAAATTCTTGTTTGTATTTATAAATTTTATTTACAAATTACGTATGAAAGGTTTGTCGTAATAATACGAAAGATTGCATGGTATAAAAACGTGTGAACTTAACTAAATAGTTCTATTCGCACTGTTATTAAATACAAATATTAAACAAGGCTCAATGAATATCTAACAACTAATTACTTTTGATTTGCTGATAATATTTTCCGTTTCCTTTCCTAAAGTCATAATTAATGTTGCTTTTCACATTTGTTATCTGGTTATTTACGATAGCGTATTCATTAAATCTTTTTCTTTCCATAACACTTTCTTTCTCTGTAAATAGTTTTCCCTTGAGAAGGCAAAGGACTCAGAAAGTTTCAGTTCAATTGCCCGAAGATTTTCTATTATTAGAACAAAAGACTCAGCGATATTGTATTTGTTAACAGCAAATGTTTGCCTTGGTGTTAGCTCTAAACACATAAGCATCATCTTGCGAGTTTTTGCTTCACACTTTTAAGAATTTGGTACTCGATTTTAGGAAGAATTGAAAATAGTTTAAGTCAACAATTGAACTTATGAACCCTTGAAGGAGCCAAAAAAACAGACATTATACCACATGGGAAATTAAAATGAAAAGAGCACAAATGAAATATTGCGGCCGAACATCTGTCAGGAAACCAAGATAACAACATGAAGTTGATATTGGTGGGAACACACACAGTTTTTTCTAATCAAACAATCCATTCCTCTTTCTTGCTCTTTTTCTTTAAAAAAGTATTGATGTATATCCCAAAGCCATTTTTGCAAACGTTTTCTTGCCTCTTAACGTTAGATGGATGGCTCTCAAATGATTAGGAAATCAAAACAGAAATTTTCATGAACATACCTAAGTGTTAAAATGAAACCTGAGAACATTTTTCAAATGGTATGTGAATTAGAAGTTGCCGTAATGCGGTGGATATTTCCAAACAGAGAAGATCATTCGGACGTTTTCCTATTGTGTCTGTGAAGTTCTTTAACCATTTTACAAAGTGCTCGCATAGCTTCGGGCAGGCCATCGCCAGTCTTGGCAGATATAGCCTGAACTTGCCAAGGATTGTGTTTCAAACTTTGCAGCTCAAGCTCCATTGCAACCCTTTCTGGTCTGTCTGCACCAGGCAAATCCTGCTTGTTAGCAAGAATAATAATTGGGACTCCCTTACATTCCTCATACTCCAAAATTGAGAACAGTTCACTTCTTGCTTGCGCATATCGCGCCTGATCGGCGCTGTCCAACACAAATACTAACCCTTCGGTTTCCCTGCAATAATGATGCCACAATGGCCTGATTTTGTCTTGTCCGCCGACGTCCCACACAGAAAGGCTAACATTTTTCGTCGGAGTAACTGTTTCCATATTGAAACCAATTGTAGGTATTGTTTGTACCATTTTACCCAGCTTAAGCCTGTATAAGATGGTTGTTTTACCAGCAGAATCAAGTCCGAGCATTAGAATGCGATGACGGTTTCCATTCGGTCCGAGATCACCCAATTTTTTCACGATACTCGATATATTGTTCCCCATTACCCGTAAACACGTTCAAAACGATGCTAGCCTCTTCTCTATACAATTTTTCTCCCCACACAAGTTCTACTTTAAAGCTGATTCGGAAAAGGCCAAGGCCAATTGTAGCGAGCTCACTCCACTGTAAACAGAGACAACGGCGATGATCGTTGTATTTGTTCGCTAGCCTGGTTTTTCACTGTTTTACAAAGCGTGATAAAGATCTTCAATAAATCCCTTCTTTAGTAGTTTTTTTATACGAGGAAATTCGCTTCCAAAGAAATAACACCTAGACTCTACTAACGTGTCTGAAGTCTGGTCGCAAACTCTTTAGATGGATTGTGTCCGGTTTATGATGCAGCGCGTGCTCATTTGATTGCTGTATTTCACACATGAACGCCCCCAGAGGCTTATTACGTAGCAACGAAACTTCCGGAGCAACCCAATCTTCTACGCCATCATAATGGGCAGAGTAAGGTTGTTTGTCTTAAACGTGAAACCAGGAAAACAAACTTAGCACGCGAATAAAACCCTCAATAAATCTTTCTCCTAAAGAAAGCAAACCGCAGAATTTTTAATATTTTCATTTCCTCCTGGTTGACACAACACAATACGGCCTTAATACGTGAGTCAGCAAATAAAACGCGTTAAATTATGCACCATTCTAGCACCCTCTAGAAAAAAAAATTGTCGTTATTTGAACCAAGTGCGTGTACGTGTTTTTGGCACATCTCACACGTTATCGAGAGAATTATTAAAGGTGTTGAAATGATTGAAATATCACGGTAGGCAAATTTTTCTTTGCACCTACGTTTAATACTTCATGCCGAGCGAAAAACGTCATTGAGCAAAAAGTTATTCAACAGTTGCACACCCTTTTATAAAATTATATAAACTGTGATTTTGATATTTTAAGAAGCTTTTCTCCGTTATAGATCAGCGAATCGCCGGTTTAACTGCTTTAGCTTAATAAATTATGCATGACAACATTAATTTTAAAAAGTTGTTCCACACTCTCATTTTTGTTACAAAACGTTTAAATTAATAAATTCAATTTGTTTTCCTTCATGTGGTCTAATATCCTTATGACAGCGTTCTTTGGCTTTGTTTATGCGATAATCCATGCAAAAACTTTTAAACAAAGATGTTCTCAAAGACAACATCACCTCAAGCGTGAAATGCTTGCTCAAAAAATAATTGCTATATTTACCCGGCTGTCTTTCGTGCCGATTCCAAGTCAAATATGTTTCTTTTGTCTGAAAAGATAAGAACAGTACAACAAAGGGCCGATTACATCTCAGCAGGTTATGAAATTGGTTTTTTAAACCATAGTATTATCAGGTCTTAAAGGTGGTGACAGACGCTGATACTAAGTTGAAGCCCCAGATTGTCAAGGTTGCAAGCTTAAGGCCTACTACTGAGTTCGGTGTTGTATTCAAAATCAAAAACAAAACCAAACGAATCAATATTTTCAACTATTTAAGTGCTTTTTCCGACAATTTTAAGCACTTGAAAAATACTATTTTTCTGTTTTTCTTGTTGTTATCACTTTACAGACTAGAAATGAAACTATTATATAAAGAAGTCATGACAAGAATTTGGTTTCGTTCCATAGAGAAGTACAGCAGATACACTCGTTTTTTTTTTATAAGAACCTTTTTTATAAGAACGTGAGGCTGAAAATCGGCAAAAACTTAAGAACATGATAAGAACACACCCGAGGCTGAGGAATGGCCGAGAACTGTATTTAGTTACTGAAATTACAAAACAAAAATACACGAAAATTTTACGAGAGCAATTTTCAGGACTCATTTTTTTCTTTATTTCTTTATAACGCGCTTGAGAACAAAAAGTATACACTCTTCTTTTATAAGAACCAGTAAATTTTCCCGAGTCTAAATTAAAAATAAAACGCGTGTACAGCAATTAAGTATGATCATATTAAGAACATTTTAAAGAACATTTGAAGTTAAAATCCCTATTTGAGACTTTCAGCCTCGGCCAAAAATAAGAAGTTCTTATAAAAACAAAGAGTATATCTCAATTAAAAACGGAATGACTGTTTTAAGTCCACTGAGTACAAGTCAGGGGATTTTTTAATTCCATTTTAACTCAGTTCAACTAAGGGGCAAGCTTTTGACACTGAACCGAAGTCAGTACTTCTTTCCACCCATGTCATGAAAAGCGAGCTGTTAAAGAGCAAAAAAGAAATTGCTTAGAATTTCATTGATTTACAGTTGTACCTGAGTATCTGAAATTTATACAAAATCAGTTCACCTGCTGATCAAATCCTACAAAGCGTGCCATACATTAGCTCCACTTGAAAACCACTGGTGCTAAAACCTAAAAAATGACATGTACAATTTACTGAGGTTGTTTTTAAGGGTGAACGGTTACAATTGATCCAGTTAATGAAATTAAAAACTTAGTCGATCTTTATTTAGGTTAAAGTCAGTAAATAAAGTGTGGTGTAAGAGTGATAAAATGTTTTAATACTTCGAATATTAAGATCCTGCTGTGTGTATTGCGCACTTCCCGATCCCAACACTGAAGTAATAATGCTTCTTCGGTCTCAGTATGTCAAACTCAAATTCTTCATAAAAGTATGCTTTGTTTCAGCTACTTTTTCCAAAGGTTTTAAATGTTCTTTTAATCTTGAACTAGTTCTTATTCTGCTATTTTTCTGAATAGAACTTTGAAGTTAGAATGTAAGTTATCCAACAGAGTTTCTTAAACTTATTAAACGTTTTTTTTCATTTGCGCTTGCAGTTTTGGCGGGAAAATAGCGAGCGAGCGCTCATGGAGTTTTCTCCGTTTTAAATTTCATTGCAGCCATGCTGCATGCCCCATTTTTAGAATAATTGACTAAGACTGTTCAGTAGGATTTCAAATGTACACTAACGCTGGCGTTGAGTTTTTCCAGAAACCAGGGTTTTTTTCTTTTTTAAAACTGAAGTATTAAGCCTAAGACTTTTAGTCCATTTATGTTTACTGTTCTTTTTGCCATTTTTGGACAAAACTAAAATTGCCATTACCTGCCTGGAAGCTTGTCATTTAGTCTTTAAATATTTCAATTTTTAAACATAGGCTTTTTTGAACAAATAGTAACAAGTACTTAATGATAGAAATCTTACAGTCGTCGCTGAATAATTAAAATAAAGCTGCAGAATTCCTCTTCGAGTTAACACATCGCGTGATTGAGAGAATTCAATAATCTTTGCTGTAATTCGTGTAAAACTTTTAAAAAATAATACTGTTCTCTAGAGCAATTGCTCATCGTCAATACAACTGATTTGAGTTGGGTACAAATGCTCCGGCAAAACGTCAGCTCCTTTTTAGAAATAAAACTTAATTTCGACCTTTAATCTTATTTTACAGACGCAAAACAGCTTGTCAACTTTGCAAAAAATAAAATATAATAAAATAAAACCATAACCATAACTGTAACAAATTATCTTATTCCTTATCATTGCATGATCAAACAACGGTATCAAACAATATGATACTTCAATTTCGGATACAAAATTTCCGAAGTGAAAGTGAAGCAGAGTCAGTCGGACGGTCAGATAATTTTTCTTTTATAAAATAGAAGCTTACTGATCTGAAGTGTCAAAGATTTTTAAAAACGTAATGCTATCTTTAATCAGGAAGATAACAGAGACGTCTGTCATATCTTTTAACACTCACTAGCACAACTTTGTAAAAAAAAAAACAGAAAATGTTATACTAAACGGAATGTCATATTTGCCTCACGCAGAGCGGGACGACCCTCTGCCCACGGCAGCAGATGTCGTCTGATAGACGGGCCGGGTCAATACGTGTTTTTTTTCTGTTTAAAAAAATTTTAAAAATGCCGCTAGCATGACCATTAATTGTGTTTTATTTATGTACTCTTCTAGTCTACACTCATTAAAGTTGAGTATTTAATTGTAGACTTCTTCCTTACCAAAGACAAGGTGGACTTTGTACTTTGTACATGAGTGAACTTTTCAGAAAAAAATAAATAGCTCGAAGTCGAAGGGCACAACAAGGCAATACAAACTGAATGCAATTCGCGACAATTCTATTTTTAACAGTTGCTATGAAAAGTTCAAAAACATCAAATATCGCCCTTTTTGCAAACAATTCTCATTAGAACTGAAAACTCCAAGAAATCAAGAAATGGATTCGGGGATTAAAAACAGGCATATGTTCGAATTTGTATTTTATGTAAAACATCAATTAAAATGAAATTGATTTCAGTATGATGACACTACAAGTATACAAAAAAGGTGGGCGTTTGAAATCAGCTAGCATATCGCCATATGATATTAATCGGCATGTGCCTTTCTGCCCTTTCCGGATCCCCCGTTTGCTGGATAGGAATTTTTAGCCTCTAAATATAAAAATTAAAAAAATGATAAAATATCAGAAATACTTTTGCTATAGGTCATAGCATTTGGTCAAGGTATAAGTTTTTGCTAATTGAAACAATTCAAGAACGAAAATAAAATGTATCATTATAAAAATTTATGTAACAAGGGTAACTTAAACTGATTATATTTGTTTTAATGTAATTTTTACAAGGCAAAATTAAAAAAAAACAAACTTGCAAGCAGTTGACAAAAATTCTGCTATCGTCGGATCAACAAAAGATCTAATTAATTTTAAAAAATCAAAGAAATATAACAACTGAAAAGTAAATTAAACTATTACTGTATCGACAAGTAAGGTCGAACTTCGATTATCCGGACCATTCAATTATCCGGACTTTTTTCCTCTGGTCCCGTCTGTTCATAAATATTAATTAATTGTCATCTTGAAAACTCGAAGTTGGAAATAGACCATTAAATCCTTTTAAAAGACCGACGAAACAGCGTGTTAATATCTTTGTTCGGGAGTGCGACGAGACAGATTTTAAAGTAAACAAACATACTTGAACATTTTAGTGATACATTTACAAATACATAAAGACTGTGTAAACTTCATGATTAAAATGTTTCTTTGCTGTTCACATGTTTTTATATATCTTTTATTTACATTTATATCTCATTGATATTCATTTTTTCAATTATCCGGACTCTCGATTATCAGGACGACTATTCAGTACCGAGGTCCCCCCGATGAGTCTGGTAATCCGGCGAGGTTTGACCATTTGACTGTATGTGAACTTGACTTTGTTTTTGACTAACATCGATATTTCGCCGCTGGGCGTTAGATACCAGCGTTTTTAGCGGCTGTAAATTGAGGTTGAACTTTAGATCTTTAGAATTAATCCTTCTCTTAGGTTGGCCAGTTTACATTTGTTTTTCGAAGGGCACGCTGAGAGATTTGCTTGCAGATCAGTAAGTTAGAATGCAGTTCCTTTTTCTGTCTATTTTAGTATTTAATATTTTCTAATCAGCTTCGCTCTTTATAGAAGCACTTACGGTCAAAGCATATTGAACGTAACGGATTTTCTTTTACAACTGGCCGGAATTATCTGACATGCTCTAATATCCTGAGCTGCGGATTATAACTTAGACTTAATTTTATTTGCGTGAACTGCTTGCCGATATTATTTAGTATTGGGAGAGTAACATATCTACGCCAGGAGTACGGTCTTTTTATTGCTAAGCGATAGCTAAGAAAAAGTAGTGTCTTTTGAATACACTTGTTCAAATAATAAGAACTGAGGACATTGCTTTTTTCTATAAAACCAAAAAACACAAAAATCTTAGTGCGGCTATATATTGACTAAACTATGATTTAAAAAGCAACAATAGCAGTTAGAATTCCCGAAGGTTTCTGACGGGATTCCCGGCTCCCAGTCAATTGAAAGTTTAATATTGTCGGCTCACTGGAAAGGCTCGTTCGGAAAATAAAAGAAATGAAATGAAAAGGCGCTCGGCGGTTGAAAATCACAAATCGATAGGCCTGTGATACACACTTTTTTTTATAAGAATCCAGTTTATAAAAATCACGAGGCTCAGCTTGCGGAAATGTTAAGAATTTTTTAAGAATCCGGCATACTGAGGCTGCATCACTCGACCACTCTGGTTTCACAGCTTCGACACTGAATGAGGACGTATTTTGAAACTATTAATTAAGAATTATATAAGCCTCAAAATGTCAAAAATTTAAATGAGAATAGTGAGGTTCGGGAAAAGAAGTATGATTCTTATAAAAAAAGTGTGCAATAAATCATTGTTGTATTCATTGTTTAGACATGGTAGTTCAGGATAAGAATTAATATTATATTAATTGGACAGTCATTCAAAATGGGGCCTTGAATCAATATAATAAAGTCCCTGTAATAAGGGGCCCAATATACCTGTGCTAACTTAGTATATTCTGGACACAAAATCACTGAAAAATCAAGCACAAAAATGTAGTTTTGGTGTCCACACCTTGTCTAACAATTTTTAGTATTTTGAGTTTGACGTGATTCCAACAATTGCCAGGCAAACTTAAAACCGCAATCTATCAAGTAAGTGTTATATCTCATTTCTCAAGCTGCACGATTAAGAATTTGATTTTTTACCATTTCAATTTGTTTCAGCTGATTCGAATACAGGATGATAAAGGGGTTTTGCATGATTCGTGATTAGCCTAAAAATCCGCGCGTGATTTGTGAAAAAGCAAAAATATCCGTAACGCGCGCGTGAAGTTTACTGCTAGCAGATGAGTGCTGCGATGCATGAAATAGACTTCCTTCATCAACCTACATCAAAGTTGCGTTAACTTATTTTAAGTCAGGAGCGCGATATCGTAAAATATTTAATCGGTGATAGTTATTATCTGAACGAGACAATTAAGTGGACATCGATTTGTTCTCCCACATATTTTCACACCGAGGAAGTCACACTTATTTTCAATTGCAGCCAAACCTTGAGGACTGCAGTATAAAGGCTAATTAAGAATGAATAACGATTTTGAGATAGAATTAAACCTTGAGAATGGTGTCAGTATGACACCAAAACGTCGGTTACCTTCACTCATATTTTTATGTAATTAAGAATTGGAACTTTTATGCTTATGTAAAAATTTAAAGGTTATAGTTTGAATCGCAGAAAAAACAAACGCAAAATACAAATGGAAAACAAAAAATTGCAAGAACTTGAACATAGCTAAATAAAAAGATGTGGAAAAATTTGTTGTCGCCCTCCCTTTCAGTTATTTTCTTTATAGCAGCCAAGATATGTACATATTAATTTTCAAGAAACGTCTATTTTTTTTCACTTTTATAGCTAGAAAAACAGTATCTTGGTCTTTGGCCAGGCGTAGCTTAACTAAAAATAAAACGGAAACAGCGGTGATGAACATTTTTTTAAAAAACATGCATTTTAAATGATTTTTTAAAAAAAACGTTTCATATGCTTGTCAACATTCATTTTCAAAAGTCTAACTGTTGGCGTTCCAATAATAGTCAATACTCTTTTGAAAATGTATTTTGACAAGCATACCAAGAGCCTAAAAATTTAAAATGAACGTTTTGAAAATGTTTATCACCGCTGTTTATGTTTTATTTTTATTATAAACTAGATTTAGAGAAATTTTATTGTATAAATTATGATTCGTGGAGGAAATGTACGAAGTTGTGTGAATGTATAGGACCACTTAGGGCCTATATACTTCATGCCAGTATGCGATATAGTCGCCCTCCATAAAATCGCCCTAACAACGCCATTAAACAAGTAAGTATATACCCCTTATTAAGGAGACCGTAACTAATATACCCCTGAGAATATTCGGGCCGAACAGAATCTCGAATAGAGATCTTTATGAGAGAACGGGGTCAAACAGCATTGTTGAGCCGGAGGAGATCAAACAGCGCAGGTTAAGATGTCTAAGACACGTTTTCAGGATGAACCCAAGCCGAATCCCGAAGGTAGAATTGCACTGGACACCACCTGGAAAGAGAAAGCCAGGGAGGCCAAAAACCACTTGGCGCAGGACAGTAGAGGTTGAGTTGACAGCGGTGAGCATTGCGTGGGATGAAGCTCAAAAGATTGCGAAAGATAAAGCCAGATGGAGAGGACTCGTTGCTGCCTTATGCCCCACCGCACGCGGGGGCGAAGAGCCTATAATGAACTAATTCGTGCGTTCTGCAATTTCTGCATTTGTCACCCTATCTGCATGATAATCGTGGGAATGGTTGTTCAAAAGTCAATTATTACTAACTTTGGAAACGATTTTCGGATAACACTTAATGTTTTATTGAACTAAAAACTAAATGGTGCATAGTGATGATAACATGCATGAGTGGAAACAAATGGTAATCTAAAATGTTGACATTCTTATCAAAGTACAAGTATGAAAGCTGTTAATGCTTCAAAATAATGACTTTTATTTCATTGTCTTTTATCTAAATCGATTGATTAGTAATGTGCATGTACTCATCATTTTGCGAACTATTCCGTTTCAGTTTAAAAGTTTTGAAAAGGAAAATATCCGTTCAACTGATGTGTCTTTCAATGCCGTTATATACAAAATAGTAAATGCGTATTCGGCAAATATGAATATATTTAAATAATTCTAGTAGTAATAAAAAGTAAATTCAACTTTTTTTAAAAATTATTGCCATGCGAAAGACAAATATAATGGCCATGGAGAATGAACAAGCCATGCATGCATGTGCTAAAATCATTGAATCAAGCAAAGTATGTTGATGTACTTAATATTTCTCGGTATAACAATAATTTTTTAAAAGATAATTTGCAAGCTGATTATTTATGTAAAGTCCAGTTAAACTTGTTGTCCGAACAAATCAAGCTTAAATCATTAATTCTAAAACAATTAAACCTCGAGAACAATTGGAATACCAGTCAATAGCCCATGAGACCGTAGGCCGAATGGGCTATTCAAACTCGTAGTCCATGAGGCCGAGAGGTCTAATTGTTCTAGTATAAACCAACTAATATAATTCGTCAAAAAATAATGTACAAATTAAATCATTCCTCTGATATAGCAAAACAGAGCTATTTCTTTTCTCTACTAGTAGGCTATCACAAATAGATCTAGACCTCCAGTAGCGTTTAGCAACCTGTGTGCACGAATTAAAAAAATTAAAATACAAATAAAAATATATAAATAAACTTTTTAAAATCGTCTGATGAAATTTTAGCCTGCTGTTTGCTCCTAGCTTGTTCTTTAAAATTGTTAAGCAAATCTCGGACTGGGTGTTCTTAAAAAGTTTGTTCTTATAAAAAAAGCGTGTAGCTGAATTTCGAAAAGAAAAAAGACAAGTATAATAGCTTAGTCTTTAACAAATTGTCGTTTGATCAAGAAAAATGTACTAATAATGGAATATTTTGGCAATCGAAACTGACACGATGTCATGTCACTCAACATTTTCAGAAACGTGGCATTCTTTTGGGTTTTGTCTGAAAGTCCTTTACCATTTTGGCCAGCTCGTGCATCGCTTCGTAGATCCCCTCACCATTCTTGGCACAGGCAGCCTGTACGTACCATGGATGCTCCCGATTCCGCAGTAGACCCAGGTGCTCAGCAATTTTGTCAGAGCTTTCGGCTCTTGGCAGATCCTGCTTGTTGGCTACCACTACCACAGGCACCCCAGCCATCTCAGGAGAGTCCAAAATGGCCCACAGTTCTTCCTTGGCTTCGTTATATCTTTCTCGATCAGCGCTGTCCACTACATACAAGAGTCCCTCGGTCCCTTGGTAGTAGTGCCTCCATAGAGGCCTGATTTTATCTTGGCCACCCACATCCCAGACTGTAAACGTTATGTTTTTTACTGGAGACACCTCTTCGACGTTGAAGCCAATTGTGGGAATCGTGTTCACTGTTTCATTCAGTTTGATTTTGTACAAAATGGTCGTTTTCCCTGCTGCATCAAGACCGAGCATCAGGATTCTTGCTCGACGATTTCCCCATTCGCTAAAAAGGTTTCCTAGTTTTTGAAACAGTGTTGACATTTGAAGACCCATTTTTGAATGAATACTGAAACTTATCCGAAGTCTGGCGAAGACTTGCGACTCGTTTGACTCGTGTTAGATCGGTTATTTAGCTTTATTTGCAGCCTGGACTTATCTGAATTACCAATTATCATTATGTCGTTATCTAACTTGTTAAAGCCTTTTATACATTGCATTTTGCCAACTGAAAATTAGACGATATATTTTTGCTGTCAGTATTTTTGCCACGTGTCTCGTTTGACGAATTTTACAAAAGACACATTAGTATCCAGACTCCCAAGTCGAGTAACCTCAATTTGATGTCAATGAAACCAAAATGGCGGCAGAAACAGTAGGTGAGCCTGAATTACCAGAAGAAATAACAGAATCCCTTGAAGATTTTGACCTATCCTTAGAGAAAGTGGAAGATGTATTGAAACCTCTTTTAGAAAGTACAAGAGACGAAGTTAGAGAAAATGTAAGTCTTCATGTGCTGTCGGCGTTTTATCAACCTTGCACTACGCACTGATTTTACTCATTTATAATACATCTTTGTAAGGGACAGTATAAAGTCCGCATCGCCTGTTTCCTTAAATATTTCATAAGCCAACCGTTTCGAAGGTGCTTGGCTGATAATTTGCACAACAAAATTAAATGACATTTATAATTTCTGTTTCTGTGAACCAATTTGTAAGGTATAATGATTAATTTGGTTTGAAATCCATTGAAATATCACTTCGTCTCACACGTGTAGAGAACAGAAAATTTTAATCCTTAAGGGGGAAGCCGGATATAGCCGGGGATTTGGTATTTCGTACATTTTCAATTGTCGAATTCCCGGTTACCAATGTCAAACACGCCTTCCCCAGGAGATAAAATGATTGTTATGTTGAAATGTTTCGAGCTGATTGAAAACTCTGTTTTAAAATACAATTCATTGTATATGTGCAATTTCATTAGATTTAAATTTTTTCAGGTTGATGATAGAAACGTTAAAACAGGCTCAAATTAAGTCACTTGTCAACATTTTAGTCTGTTGGGGGTGACAGGACTAGTTGGGGGATTTGACACTTTCTGCATTTTCTTGGATGGGAAATTTCACGATATTTAACATAACATAAGTACCTGTGGTAGGGGATGTTTGACAAAGTTTTGCAAAATCCTTAGTTTATTTCTTGAAAATCGACCCAGAAGACATGCAAATGTTAAACACAGCATTAAACTCATTTTAGAATTCATTGCATTTGAGTTTAAAGTTACTTTATATTCCAATCAATTCTTTTAAGAGAATATGATTTTGCTCTATACTGAACCACTAAGTTAACTCTCATTCGTTCTAGTTGACGTCACTGGAGCAAGCAAAGCTGGACCTTGTCATTGCATATGCTATAAATGCAATGTTTTGGAGTAAGTTTAGACTAAATCATTAAAAACAGTCTGCTCGGTATTAAAGCAAAGGTTTTGTATAATTATTATTATAATAATAAATGTTGATAAAAAGCTATATTACAAGTGTTGTGGTACCATATTAATTACAGGTAACTTGAATTCATAGTTTTGCCAATAAATTTCCTAATATAAAAACAGTATATAATAAACTAATTGCAATTTTGAGATTGCAACACTACAAAATATTGACGGCTATTTGGGAGAAATATATTCCATGTTAGGTAGAGCTGCACAGCGACGGAGAGAAATTCACTAGCTTGCAATGGCACAGTTTCAGACCTTCCAACTCTCATGGTTTGGCCGTGAGACTCACGGTTTCAGATCCAATCTCACGGTCTCACGGTCTCACGGTCTCACGGTCTAACCTCAAAATCTCACGGTTTTCCTAAAGAATTACAATCTTAATGAAATACAACCCAAAATCAAACTTGAGTTACTTTATCTTCGTTTCTGCCTTATTTAAGTACTAAAGATCTTTCACTTTGTGTTTTGATTTCCAATTTGACGTTCTTACATGAAGTAACCGCAAAGGTTAGAAGCTGTACAAAAAGCCCGTGTAAGATAGGGTTAAAGTTGAAAATTGTCATAATTAGTTGTGATATTTCCACGAAAAGTTAAATTTGAAATGCTAAAGCTTTACTTTACAAAACACAAAACACGAATATACAAAGCAGTATTCTTTTTTTTTTAAATTTCGATTACCTGTAGTTTTAGGTTTTAGATTTTGAATTATAATGATATACATGGAATATAAGTTTTTTGCGAGATTAACATGGCTATATCAAGTGTACAAATTCATTACAACATTTTAACTCAATTGGAAGGTAACCTACCCTTCGTGGTCTTCGCCGACAAAGGGTCGAAAACACGGGACATTCCTTTTTATACAGAGCATCGCAACGGGCAGGCATTAGTTCAAAAATGGCGAGAAATACAATGACCATTAGGGATATTATTTGAAACGCTGTAACAAGTTTCATTGTGTTAAAAACTAACCGTCAAAGAATACTTCAATTTCTTAATTCTCTTCCCCCCAAGCGTTACTTCCAAACTTAAGGCTACCGAGCTCAGTCATGCATTGCTTTTATTCGTCTGAGTGATACTGCGATATTGAGTTAGCTTAAACTATATTTGACATTTTTTGATTGAAGAACAGTATCATTGTGATTACTCAATGATTCATGTTCTCTGTTGCACTCAATGAAAGACTCCACTCTTGGAAATCTGTTGCTTCGTCTTTTAAAAAACACTTGAATAACAAAAGGCAAGAAAACTCTGCGTACAAATTAATTACTGCAACGACAGGAAACTGTAATCATAAAAAGATAAACTGTTAGGATTTTAGGGCTTCTAACCCCCTGCATTTGATTTAAGATTCTAAAAATGCAATCTCTTAC
>JAOBAY020126938.1:0-16037 GCA_025331085.2 Zoanthus sociatus | reverse complement strand
CGCTTTCTGAAACCACTGTGATGGCGCCACTGCTGATAAACAAGGGTTTCGGGTGTAGGGTTTAGGGCTTTTGGGGTTTAGGGCTTAGGGCTTAGGTCCTGTAGCACCGGTTGTACGGACTATCGCGTGGAGAGTACTGCGTGAAGATATTGCAGGACATGCGGGCACTTTCCGATCTCGTTTTGACGGTATCAAAACAGCTAGGACCCTACAAGGTCTTGCATTGTTTGACGCTTCGTAAGGGTACCACGAAATAAATTTCGCAAGGCTTTGACTACTTGTTTTTTGACCTCGGGTCTGCTCAGATGGTGCCAAGCTGCTCTGGCACAGAAGCAATAGCCATGCACGACGACGCGACATGGCGAGGCCAAGGCGTCGAATAGGGGTTTAAGGTTCAATTTTTTATGGCTTTGGAAATCAGGGTGATAGACTTGTGCTGCATGGGTCTTAAGTGATTATGATGATCTGTCGATATCTCCACAACCGTGATGTAATTTGTTTACACCATGCGTTTAACCCACGACTTGAAAATGGCCGTGTAATCAATGAATTCAAATTCCTGAATGTATGAGTGAGTACGATTCTTCTGAGCTGTTACTCCAGCGAAAATTCTCATTCATCAGAGTTTACAATATAGATAGGACCCTGCGCGCGCTCTGATTGTTCAAAAATCCATGTGTTATCAGAGTATAAAACAAAGAAAAAGCCTGTTTTATTGTTTTGCGCCACCGGCATTCCTCTTGCCAACGTTTTTGTTAGAGATGGCGGAATACATTTATTTGAAGACACTTATGATGGAGTTCTCTGCAAAGCAGCAGAAAGTTTTGAAGACGAGAGTAATTCATCAAATAAACAAGAAGAAGCGAAAACTATCGAAAAATAAAATGGGTCAGTTTGTCGATCTGAGAGCTTTGTAGTTTCTACTCGCGGCGCGTAAAATCTATATCATAAAGCAAATAAAGAAGCCTGAGCCGTGTATTACACTGTGATAAAACACTCCAGACATTTGAGAACACTCGAGAAATGTAAAAAACACGAGCCGCAGGCTTGTGTTTTCTACATTTCCCTCGTGTTCGTAAATACCCGTCGTGTTTTATCACAATGTAATTTCAATTTGCTCTGACGAAGGACAAACACTTAAAAAATATTACTTTAAAATGTTTAAGGAGATGATCATTAACTTTTCAATCTTGAAATCAAGGATGCACTTAATAAGTTTGACGTTTAAAATTAACATTACACGAGATGGGAAGCGTTTTTTCATGTTGATCTTTAATGTCTCTAACTTTTTCTTTACCTTTTACAAATCATTCACTATGAATGCACTGCAAATAAATAATATTGATTTATATGGAAAAATAAACTCTCTTTTTTAAATATGGTATGTTTGAATATAGCCTGTGTACATCCCTTCACACCTCTCCCCCTGCAGGGAAATTTCGGGGAGCAAATATTCCCGCAGAGGGGAGGAGTGGGAAAGGATGTACACAGAATTATTTGAATATAGAATGCAACGCGGGCTGGCCGCTGAAATCCCACAAAGCACCGCCCTGTTAAACATTGCAGATGATGTACTGTACAGATATTGCCACTCCTGTCTTAAAGGCTGGAATCTGGTTAATAAAAAGATCCCTAAATGGAATGCGTCAGAAGTTTACTATTGGTGAAAGGATTCAAGATCATGGGATAAATTATATATACACTTAAAAGTGAAATAAATAATAAACTAAGTTTTCTTTTTGTAGTGGTAATGTTTCGATAAATAAATGACAAAATACTACTTAATGTATATGTTTTGCTTCCATACAACCACGGCGTTGCTTCGTGGCGTTGTTCTTCTAAAGCATGGGTTTTTTGGGACTATTTTGTTACATTACTTTCAGGGATTTTTCAACAAACAGATCCAGTGTCTTTTGCGGAGTGCCGACTAATGTAAGTCTATAACACAACCATTCAACCATCACAATCCTTCATAAGACCTTTGCTACCACGGTAAGATAATAAACGTCAAACTTTGAGATTAAGTAAGAAAAAAAAGGGAAACTGATTTAGAATTCTACTGAAGAAACTATTGGTGTCCTTAAGGTGACAACATTTGCATTTCCTGGAGGATTTTGTTTAGTCTTACAGTTCGTGAGGAAATTGCAGAGCAAAAGTAACAAATAATTGATTTTGATGGTTGCTTGGTTTTGATTCTTCGTCTTGCTATTCCAAATGAAAAAATATGTACTATTTTAAAACAATTTAGCTAAAGTATGAAAGTCAAATCATTAATTTACAAATCGACTTAGCCGTGCATCATTTTAGTTTACTGATGCAAATACTTCCTGTAAAACATTAATCTTGTCATTCTCAAATAAACAATCACGAACGATACAAAAGAAGAAAGCTAACAGGTTTAACTTGTTTAATCATTAAATGTATGTAAAAGAAATTGAGAGACGAGATAACAACTTAAAACAAAGACCGGCAAGGCTTTGCGTTCTTCAAGAAGTAGTTTTTTTGTGGCACTTGAACCTAAGTGACTTTTAACTTTTATGAATCATGGCGAAAGTAACTGGAAGTTCCAAAGAGTTATGGATAGAAATGTTAGATCCAAATCAGTTGATATGAGTTTGGATGTATAATTAATTCTCCAGTTATAACCGTATTTTAAACCGGTTAGAGTTACGTACCCTTGTTTACATGGTACGTCTTGTTACCAAAACAAAATTTTGGAATAATCATTACATTCTTGGACCAAAGCCATAGCCTAAATACTAATTTAGTGTTGTTCTCAGTAACTGTCAGAGATCTCATGTCAACCCTACGAGTGTGTATACATCACATGAATCAGAAGAATTTTATTGCACGAAGAATTTTGGTTGCAAAAGACAACAAACAATTAAAAACTAAGGCAGTTTCACGAAAAAACATTAACGTAACTTTACACAAAATGCAATAAACAAAATCTGACGATTACCAGTTTCAGAAGTAAATGAAGCAAACGATTTATTGTAGCGCTTGATTTAACAAGTCGATCCATGTAAGATAATCCAAGAGCTCCTTGGATCCTGGATTCCACGCTGTGGATTCCAGATTCCATGTCCTTTGTTTCCGGATTCCATGGTCAAGAAGTAACTGAATTCCCGATTCCACTGGCTAACATTTCCCGGATTCCAGATAACCTTACATGGGACGAGACAAGCTTGTCGAACATTTTATGCCGTTGTCCAAAGGACAAAGTGTCTCTCATTCTTTGTAGCAATAAAAAAGAATGTGGTTAAAATCTATTTTTCTTGAATTAACATGGTTGGTCGTAATATTGAAACTGAAGAAGAACAGAAGAAAGATTTATGTAAGCATGCCACAAAACAAATACATCATTGCAGCTGTCCGATTTCAGCGGGATCCTCTCGATTTGGTTATTACTAACCCGTTTCCCGATGGACGCTCAAGCGGTAATTGATAAATCTCACCTTGTCACGCAGATTAAACAGGATTTACCCTGACGCATGGCATGTATGTAAGTGCATTAATAGCAATTTCACGCGCATGCACCATATCTAATTTCGCCACTCTAGTAATCAAGCTCCGTAATGATTAGGAATGAAAACCTGTGCTCTTTGGATAGAGGCGAATCTTTGCTGACGTCATTGTTTACATTGTGCTTCATTAGCATACAACTCTATAGGTAGCTAACGATCAAAGACAAATAAGATTTGAGTCTAAAACTTGAGAAAGCTTGTCGAACTATCAACGAGAAAAAAGTTTTGACAGTATTCAAGAGCTTTCTAAAACGATATGGCAGTTTAAAAATACTGAAAACAGCTGGGTGATAAACCGTTAATGAGTCATACATTCTCTGTAAAATCTCTATTAGATCACAGGAACAATGTTTAGCATACCACTCTCATATTTTCGGCTTTTGTAACCTTATTAGAAACTGGCGCACATATGTTAATGAAGGGAAAAATGTAAACAAAGATCCGCTAATATAACCAACAACATGGCAGCCACAACTCAAAGTTTAAAGGGACTATGTCACGCTATTTTTACACCTTTTAAAATTCCAAATATGTCTTTCCCTCAACTGAATCCCAAAAATAATGGTCTAGGTCTGTTATTTAAGACTACACTATGACGTTTGTTCTGTTTCCTGTGATTTATTGCTACGGATGGAAAGGATAAAAATGGATTGAAACGTAAGAAAAATTGGGCCAACCTTTTCAAGAAAACAATCTCAACAACAAATACCAAAAACTTATTATGGGTTGCTCATTTCATTAGATTTTCACCTCAAAGTTTATCAGGACCATTTTGTGCATAAGTAAAACAACTAAATAAAACTCAAAACAATAAAATCGTCGTGACATAATCCCTTTAAAAATAACTTAAACATTAACTATACATGTTGCATACATGCTAATAATCTACATAAGTTTTGCTCCTCATCGGGAAACCTACAAATTATTAAGTCTTATTTCTTTAGGGTCTATAGGGTGACTTCTCTGATACATATTGGTCGACTGGGACAGTGTCATTGAATCACATCAACTGTGCAATTTTGCCCAAATATTCCTTCTTTGAATGTTCTGTGTTTGAGTTAACCAAATGGATTTCTCATTCTTACAACCATCGTCAATTGTTTTAGATAAAATAGCTGTTCGGAAAAAACATGCGCAAAACCGTTAGGTAGAACGTACTTCTAAATAAGAAATTTTAAAAAAATTCCTAGTGGAATGCAATAAATCTCAATGTCATATCATATGTTTAAAGTATTCGAATCTCGTCTGTAAAACTCGACATGTATCTTTCATTCTGGAACAACATAAGCTTGATTACTCCCTCCAGAGCCAGTGGAATACAGAATACATTTGACAGTGCCCAGTGGCTTGATCGGTATAATCCATCTCATAACATTTTGTAATCTAGTTAAGAAATAAAACATGTTCTCCGTGCCTAAATAGCCTGGTGTAAGCCGAGGAAAACGTTTGGAAGAAATCGAGAGCAGATCAACGAATTTTAGACTCGCCTTATGTGTTAATCTATTTACAGGAACATGGCGTGTAGAACCAGAAAAAAAAAATCAAACTGGTAAAAGAAGGAAATATGAGAATATTAGAGCTCAAGAGCTTCAAAAATTTTGATCACTCCCAACTCTCAACTTCGAAGAGTTTGCTCACTCCCAACTACCAGCTTCAAAGAATTTGATCCCTCCCAACTTCAAAGAGTTTGATCACTTCCAACTTCAAAGAGTTTGATCACTCCCAACTTCAAAGAGTTTGATCACTCCCAACTTCAAAGAGTTTGATCACTCCCAGCTTCAAAGAGTTTGATCACTCCTAACTTCAAAGAGTTTGATCACTCCTAACTTCAAAGAGTTTGATCACTCCCAACTGAAAAACTATTTATCGAAAACAAAACTTCCAAGAATGATAAACAAATTAAAATACGGGAACTTAATATCGAATAAGAGTGATTTTGATCTTTATCAATAAATTGCTTCATAACGTATAGCGTTAAGTTACCTTTGTGCTAACTTAGCCGTGAGTAATTGTGTCCAGGGGAGTAACCGCTGACTGCCTGAGCGGAATGAACGTCGTCGGACCCATGAACTTCATAATTGGTGAAGTGAACTCTGTACCAACAGGCCGTGTGATCTGCATAGTTTGGATGCCGTTAGTAATGGGGTTCCCAAGAGAGATGTTTGAATACCGAGGCCCACTGTTAGTCACCGGGGCATAAACTGAGTTACAAGTTGTTGCTGATACGTTTCCAGTTGTTTGCAGTTCCGCTCGTTGGCCATTGGTTACCTGGAGAGTAATCTCCGGTAGAAATGCACCGGCTGTCTTGTTAATAGTAATTCCATTGGCTTGTGATACCCCAGGAGATGTCGAGAATCCAGACTCTGGGACACAGACCATGGGATATTGAGGGGACCAGTGCACAGCCTCTGCGTGGCCACTAAGTCCATTCTGTCCCAGGCTTCGCTCCTGTTCCATAGTCGCGTGAGCAAAAGCTGCTCCAGAATGTCCGTTAATTCCGTTGATCGTGTAGATGCTATTGTTGCTGTTCAAGCCATTCACGTTCTGACAATTGATGTTGCCCAGAGAATTAATGCTGCTCAATGTTGTAATGGCATTCATGCCTCCAATGCCGTTTATACCACTGTTAGCACTAATGCCAATGCCGCTGATGCCATTTGCGATGCCGCTTCCAACCGCACTAACACCATTAACTCCATTTAGCGTATTCACCTGTATTTAAGAAATCAGGGAGGTCTAATTGTACGAAAGACCTCGCTCAAGAACATGACGTTTGTATTTAAGAAATCGGGGAGGTTCGTAATTGTACAAAAGACCTCGCTCACAAACATGACGTTTGTTAAGAAATCAGGGAGGTCTAATTGTACAAGAGACCTTGCTCATAAACATGACGTTTTAATGAACTAATTTAAACTGTTTAAATTTGTCAAACTCTAATTCCAAAAAAATATTTATCTTTGAGTGGATATCTTGGAAAGTGGGAAAGTAATGTTAACCTGGATACATTTAGTACTTTTTGTGAGCTAAATTAGCCATAACCAGTATAATTATTATTTCTATCATATCATTATCATTATAACTGAAACAAGAAATACGAGTGATAAAAACCGACGTTTCGGTGCATCTACCGCCATTACCAAAGTTAAATAATTAAAGATAAAAAGCGGTTCATGAAACGGCTAAGCTGAAATGATTTGCACAACCAAATATTAAGTAATTACTTAAGCTTCGCGTCTCGGTATATATTCACCACTATTCACCTCCCCTTTCGGGGATAGTTGTTAATTATGAAAATAAAGTATGATCATCAAAAACCTATAAAAATGCTGCATAGTCTGCTTGTACGTAAGGTCTAGTTGAATGCAGAAGCTGTAATAAAAAATTATAATGTCATAATCAAGTAAAGAGCCGATTTTATAAAAGTTATGAGTAGTAAAATTTGAGAAGATTGTTTTACTTGCTACTTGGAGGCAGCGTGTATAAATAGTTTTACAAGCGTAAGTAAACCATCAGTTGAAATAGAAATTGAGTGGCCTGGCGGCACTCACAAGATTTGAGAATTCACAACATGTCCTGCAGGTCTTGCTTTTTTCCTGTTGAATCTCTACTTTTTACGCTACTATTTCTTAATTTGTTACACCGCCGTGCAATTAATTCTCGATGCGAGCACTTTTAACTTTTAAAATGTGTCAAAGTTCACTACCGAATTGATTTGAACGAATGAAAGTTTTGCACAACCGAAAAATGTTGCACAAATATATGACCATTGAAAACTACTGCATGTAACATACATATTGAAAACCTGAAGAGCAAACTACTAGTACCCAGTATACAAACACAGAAAGCAGGAAAGCAATTGCTGCCAATTTACCTCTTTCAATTTCAACTATATTTTTAAATTCTCCCAACTTGTGCCCATACTTTTCATTTACGAAACTTGAGAGAATTTTACTTTTAATCTCCAGTAGTTTCTTTTGTTTGATCATTTCTCATTATCTCATTACCAATGACTCGTTTTGTTTATGTTATGTAAGGAGAAGTTGGGTGCTGATAACTGACTGGCACTAAAAGGGTTAACCGCAAACCAAAAACGGTATTTCAACAATTTTAAACAAGAAAAGATAGAAAAGGTTTTTAAAAACAATTTAAGCGTTGAACGTAAAACGCTAAATGACGTGCAATAAACACGTTGCTAAAAGTTGTCGAACTCTCACAACTAGCAACTTACGAGTTGTTATCTGGTACACGACCTAGTTAACAAACAAGGCCAAAGCATAATAATAGCAAAAAATGTTTGTTCAAAATCAAGTTTCAAAGTAAAAGAGTCGATCAATATTTATCAACAAGGGCCTCCACAGAGTATGGTCAGCGGTAACAAACGCGACATCACTTCAATGATAAAGACTGAGATAGAGTTGAAAGCTTGTGGACTTCCACAACTCGATCTCAAACAGATATTTTGTTATCGTCAATTCAAGAGTTCTACTACCAACGAGGCACTATTGCCTGAATTAATAGCGGCAAGAAAAAAATGCACGTGCTATCTATAATTTAATTTTAAAAAAATGCACGTGCTATCTATAATTTAATTTTAAAAAAATGCACGTGCTATCTATAATTTAATTATGAATTTTAAGCACCTGAAAACTTCAGAGGTAACTCACCGAAGCCATGGCATTGAGTCCGTTCATGGTCCCCATAGCTGTGAGGCCATTCACTGTCCCCACACCGTTCAAACCATTCACGTTAATTCCATTCAATTCACTGATTGCATTAATACTATTTACACCATTCGTAATTGTGAAACCGCTTGGAATCATGGGACTGTATTTGATCCAGGTAGGAGAGACTCGCTGGTAACCACTCTAGAAAAAAGAAACTAGTTGTAACAGAAGACAACTTAATTATAACAATAATATGATTTGTTACAGGAAATATAATTTCCACCTAGATTCATTCAATTCCAACTTGCTCCAATATTTTTTTTCCAAGTTTTTAAACAGCGTTTATGGCTGCAAAGATCATTCATGTCATCGTTTATACTGCAGTACATACTCACTTTCAAAAATCACAACCGCAACGATAATTCATAGCGGCATTGCTATACTGCGGTACAAACTCAGTCAAAAATATCATACCCGCGATGATCATTCATAATACCATTGGCCACACCGCGTTACAAACTCAGTCTCAGTAATCATAACCGCGTGACCATTCATAACGCCATTGCCAACACCGCGGCAGAAACTTAGCCTCAAGAATCATCTGTAACGTCATTGTTTACACCATGGTACAAACTATAATCGGGCTTAATCATAACTGCGATGATCATTCATAACGCCACTGACCACACCTCAGTCTCAAGAATCATTGTTTACTTAAATTGCGTTCATAACCACGAAAATCGTGTCATAATGTCATTGCATATAGCCGCGTTAGAAATCAAACAATTGAGCTAAACTAGTTGATATGATATCATTTAAAAAAAATAACTGTTTCATTTTCATGCCATTAATCAATAAGAAGGGAAAGTTATTACAATGATCCATAATCTAAATCGTGATGATAAAAATGTTCTCCTTTCTTTAGTTTCTTTTGGGTACGTTGGTAAGTGGTGTATACCATGCCTTAACGTGACCATCCCATAGAGCTGCCACTCACAGGGAGCCATAGCTGGGTTAGTTGTTTAATAATAGCTCTTGTTACAGTTGAGCAAGCCACTCCGAAAAACCAGAAGAGGTATTTCAATGAGTTTAGTATCAAAACCCTATTAGCACTAAGCTAAGCTAAAAAGCTAAATCCTAGTGGCCCATGGAGCCGGCGCTTATCTCCGGTTTCTGTAGTGTTAAGCGGATGAGAGCCTTTGACTCCCCCTGGACGGGACACTAATCCATCGCAGGTTAGGTCCCAGCAAACGCTAGTACTCATTTACCTACCCCGGAAGGATGGAAAGCTGAGTTAGTTTAGGCGGAAAAGAAGGTCACACAAATGTTCGAATCTCGGCAAACTGCCGGGATCGAACCTGGGACCTTGTGGTTAATTCGAAAACAGAGATCTTTCCAACTGTGCCTACCACGTCCACACTTTAGGATAAGCGCTATATAAATAATGTATTTATTTATTTATTTATTTATTTATTTATTCATTATTTAAGTGTTATTTGATAGAGGTCGAGGATTTCATTGAATTATTTCGGGAATGTTGTTTCGTTATTTCCAGTATCACGTGGTACAAATCAGCCAATCAGAATGCGTACAGTGTATAGAAACTGAATAATAATTTATATTATCGAACTTTAAAAGTTTAATATGGAATTAATTTAAACAAATGTGTTTTAAAAAGACAAATCAAGATTGCGTGAGCCCGTTACAGCGAGCCCAATTGAGCTTTTTAAAACAAACAAGTGCAAATTAATTCCATATTAAACGAGTAACAGGTTTTATTGTATGTTAATCATATACTAAAAAAATATTAAAAATGACGGTAAAAAATCAAACCATGACAGTGACAACGTGACAATTCATGTGTGCACAGACAATTCTGCCTCCATGGTTGTAATAGAAACTTCTGGATTTTGATTGGCTAACTAGTTTTGAGATTGTAATGGCACCAAATGTAGAGATTACTTCATGGAAAGCGCGCGCGTACGGGATTTTCACACGAGTTGGTGAAGTATCTCAAATCGAACGAGTTAAGGATCGTTTAAAAGGATCAAACATGTTAGTCAAACATCATTCAACATTGCTGGGTGGTGTTGGACAATGTTTGATCAGTGTTGGATGCTCGAGTGTTCAAACGAATCCAAGATTATCCAACAATTTTGGATCTCGGTATCAGTCCCATGAATTTTTTTAACAACATGTTGTATTTTTGATCATGCGAGCGTGAATGTTGCACGATGTTGGATGAAAAGTTTGAACAAAATCAAACTTCATCCAACATCGTCCAACCGATTGTCCAACACTATCCAACACTATCCAACATGTTTGATCAAGCTGTTCAAACGGGTCAAACACGTTGCGTCCAGCAATGTTTGATGATGTTTGACCAACATGTTTGATCCGTTTAAACTGGCCTTTAGCGCAAAAAGCAACGAACGAGTGAGATTTCTGACACAAAACCAACGAGTGTGAAAATCCCGTACAAAGCGCTTCCATGCTGTAGTTTGTTTATTTTATACATACTGAGATTTTTTTATTTATCCAACTTTAATTAGTTCTTTGAAATAACTACAAAACTCCTGTATTAAATTCTCTTCGAAAAATTAAGTTTTCACATCGTATTTAGCAAGGCCTTAGCAATTGAAATTCCAAGTAATTGTTTATCGTATAAAATGTTTACTTCTTCGTCGGTAATAGCTTCTGCAGCTTTTTCGTTGTTTCCTTTGCCGTCTTTTTGAGTTCTTTACTTCGAGCTTCTAAAGCTTGTCTCACTTGTTCAAACTGGCTGTCTTCATTAACACTGCAAGGTTATTTGCAGGCTTTCAAGTGCAAATTAGCTGCAAATTAGCCCTCTTAAACTGGAAGGCTAGAGATCTTCACCATCTTTTCTTCTAACTGCTACAATAAATTCACTGATATATTCATTAAGCTCTTTTGGCGGGATTTCGTCAATTCTTCTGCTTTCATTTTTGGAGTTCAGAAACTCAGTCAGCAAACTTACATCTCTTCGTGTCTTTGAAAGAGTGTTCTTGTTTTTTTGGTCGTCAATAAACTTGTCTATAGGTTTGTCTAGAGACACAAATCTTCTTGATTGTTCAGCCATCCTCAAAAATATCTCCTAGCTCTTGATAAGTTTGAACTATGAACAACTCGAGTACACCGAAAATATTATCTTGTCAAAGCTGCCTGATAAAGCTACCCGCGATGATCGCGAAAAAGCTCGCAAAAACACAATTCGCTTAAACCGTGGTTTGTTATTGGACGAACGATTTTTTCACGTGTGAGAAACTCGTTTCGCCTTTTTAATTCGTCGAAGTAAAATCCGAAACGCTCTTTCACACAGTAAAATTTGATGCAAAAAGCTCATTATATATAAAGAACACAAATTTCTTTGCGATATTACATATTTTTATAGCGAATTACAAAATAATTACTCTGCTGTAAGTGCTGTTAACCAATCAAAACAAGTTATTTTCTCATGTATATGATTATTATAGTGAAATGAAACATTATCACAGTATAAGTTGTTGGTGATGACTAATTAATCTTTTTTCTTTCTTCTCTCCAGCAAGAAGTCCTGTCGCTCTGCCTAACAGCTTAAGCATGACGTCACCCCGCAGACAGAGTAGGTCGTCATCATTTTAACTGGAAGAGTTCATGATGGCCGATGACAGAAAACTGACTAAATAGTAGACGATAACTACCAACATAATATGTTGTTATATACCAACTATCAAAGTCCATTTTTCTCGTACCCTTATTGGTCGAGAGGACATCACGTGCACGTGAACAAGTTGTTTCGCGGCAACTAAGTGCTCAGTGGGCAACAATGTTATGGACCGGTAATAAAGAAAACAGAAGTGAATTGGACGTTTTACAGAAAATATAAGGAAAAAATATAGCATTGTAATTTAGTGTGATGTATTTAAGGTTTCACAAAACTCGGGTTTGGAAAATAAAAAATGTCTTTAAAAGCTACTTTTTGTTCTTCTTTGATAGTTGTTATATAACAAAACGCTTACATGGCCTCGGCGGCCATGTGGTCCCGAGACCACAAACACATACTGTTTCCTTCAGTCCTAGTCAATAAGTGTTAAATATCTGATATATCTTTTAGAAAAAAAACAAAATACATAGAGGATATTACACGGTGGCGCGAACATATGAAGTTTATTTTCGAGTGGAAAAAATTATTTCACGAGTGAGCGCAGCGAAAGAGTGATTTTTTTTTCCACGAGAAGATAAACTTCATGTGTTCAAGCCAACGTGTAATTTTCTTTTTATTACATAGATATGAGTGTTTCAAAACTAGAAAGAAATAAGCGAAATAGACGGTAAAAACAAAGGAATGGCGTCAGCGATATCTTCACTAGTGAGGATATGGAAAATATGTCACTCGTATCCCGGATGTAGTTTTATATGAAATCTACGAGCGGCGTATTTTACAGTAAAACACTCATATCTATGTAATAAATATAGATATTATATATATATTTGGATTTAAAAAAGATGCTAAAAAGCGTGATATAGCCCTTTAGTTCATACATTACTTGTTTGTGTGCTTTTAGGCCTCTAACGAGATCAACCGCGCATTAGTCGAGGAGATCAACAAATCTGGCAAAATTTACCTCACTCCCAGCACACTACACGAGAAATATTTCATAAGAATGTCAGTTGGCCATCCACGCAACACAGAACAAGACATAGATTTTGCATGGGATGTCATTAGAAGATTTGCTGCAAAATTTGACAACGCTGAACCTCAGAAAAACCATCTACTATAACGTCTTGATCATTGACTGGGCTTATTTCTACTTAGGATTAAATGAGGATTTGTAAACATCTATGTTTTATCAACAACATAAATAAATTTTCCATCAGTTGTTTACTCTTTGCTGCTTTAAATTTAATCTGATGAAGGTTTTTTAACAATTTTGCCGAGGTTGGATAATCTATGTTTATTTCTCACTTACTTTGCTGTCGGACCGATTTGTCTATTTAAGGGGACTCTCTACCCTAAATCTTGGTGGATGGTGGAGGAGTTGAAAGAAGTATTTGAGTTAGAAGAATTTTGAGGATGACCGTCAAACCGTCCCTCCAGACCATGCGAAAGTGCAACTTTCGTTAGGGGACGGTTTGGCGGTTTTCTATCAAATACATGTATTTACTCCAAAATTAATTTTCAAACTTCACTAAAATTGCCCCAAACTCAAATTTCTCTTAAAAAAACGACATTTACAAAATCTATCTCCTCCCTCAAATCTCATCCAAAAAAATCTCAAAATATTAAAGAGGCTTCCTTTTTATTCAATCTGTGATGTGATTATCGGATTTTTCACGTTTCGAAATAAAGACGTAGATATCATCGAAAAAAAAATTCACTAAAAGTAGCGAAAAAATGGTCTTAGGGTGGAGAGTGGCCTTAACAATTAGACCTCGAGGACGAATGGACTACGAGTCAAGGCCAGTCAATAGCCCATGAGTCTGTAAACCGAATGGGCTATTCAAACTCGTATAATCCATGAGGCCGAGAGGTCTAATTGTTTTAGTGTAAATCTACTAATCGGTCAAAAAGAAAGTACAAATTAAATTAGCGATGAAATCCCCTGATATTAACGGACTCATTACTATTTTGATCCGCCATCTTTTCTCTACCAGTAGGCAATCTAAAATAGACCTCTAGTGGAGGAGCCAATTCAGAATGCAGGATGCGTGTTAGACCCTTGTAGATTTATACTAATAATGCCTATTCTATTAGGACTAAAAATGTTGAAATCTTATCATAATGATAATTTAAAGAGTCGGTATTGGGTCGAAAAACATATCCGTTCACTGACAAACCATGCTTGGCCATGTGAATCTCTATAGGACTGCTTTGTCAAGTTGTAGTTTTTAATTTATCAGTGAACAGATATGTTTTTTGAGTCGGTATTGGGCCGGGTTACAACTTTGAGCATTATAAACAACTAGAAATAGTGTTCACTACAGATGCCCCCGCTTTTGATAATCTGTTTGTGGTATGTGTATTAAATATAAATACTGTGCATACGATTGTTGAAAAACTAACGTTTCAAACATTTTATTGAAGTTAACATCCATGTAAGTAGTTAACATATTTATCTTAATTTGACAACAATCATATCGTATTGTATAATGTTCTGTGCAACATTAACATATTGTATGTTATTAAATCCGTGAACTTTTTGAAAAAAACAGGACACCAGAAACCATTACAACAATAACCAAACTTGCAACAATGTATTTGTAGACAATATAATATGATCTTCAATCTATTTATCCATAAACCAGTCATTATAAATCTATTACAACTATGCAGTTAATGTTTGTGTAACTGGAACGTTTTGTATGTCAATAAATTTGTGAAATTTCATCACCAATAACCATTAAAACAATAACCAAACTTGCAAGAATGTATTGGTAGAAAATATAGACTTATTAACTACAATCTATTTATTCATAAACCAGTCAATGTAAATATATTTCAATTGTGCAATTAACATTTATGTAACTGGTTGAATGCTTTTGAATTCAAAGAAATCACTGAAGTCGACCCCGTTGCTGATTTGTGTCTGACAAAGCAAATTTATTCATTACTTTTGAATGCTTTTGAATTCAAAGAAATCAGTGAAGTACAAAATACTCGCCTTAAAATTCTTCTCGAAGATGGCGAAACGCGAACTCGTATAGATGCAAGACCTTCAAATATTGCAAGATGCTACTAGAAGATGGCGAAGTTCGAAGGTGACGAAACGCGACGTCTCGGTTGCAAGTAACCGACATCACCGTGCGCGCTTGCTAAATATTACCCGAGACCAACGTGCGCGCCTAGTTTCTTCAAATCGGGATTGATTCGCATACTACACCAATATTTCACTTTCCTTATGTGTATACGCGAGGGAGACTATAATGCCTCCTCGGGTTTTGGCCTCTGGCCTTTCACTACACCCGCGGCGTGCGTGTTTCGCCCCCATCCCCCCGGGGGGTACTCTATTAGTTTTTGGGTAGGGGTGTGCCGCCCTAAGCTCAAAACCCTGACTCTATCCAAGACCTATCAATGTTTAAAATTGATACCCTACCCCAGACCTTTAAGTAAAAAATCGTACCCTACCCGTAGGTAACATGCGTTAAAAGCTGCATTTCCATTAGCGTGCTTAAAGGATGGACGTCACATCTGTGCTGGTCGTTTTGTTAATGCGTGAACAGATGTTATAATAACTCTCTAACACCTGAAACTGTACCCTATGCCAGACAATTTGATCCCTGACCCATGCCAAATTAGATACCTATCGCAGACCTCAGGTAAATATGAAAATTATGATACCCTATCCCAGACTAGCTCGCGAGAGCTCGAAAATCATACCCTATAGGGCGGCACCTACCCGTATACCTCATCTGGGCGAGTAACCCACCGGGATTTTTGCCATGGGTTACATACAAATGGACAATGGATAGTCTTGCTGTCTGTGTGTTCCAGGAAAAAGATAAAGAAAAAAAAACATCGACTAGCAAATGAGTTCTAAACACAGATCAGGCCTGTGAATCACGCAAAAAAAATTAACGTACAGTCAAACCAATTCTCATCTGGGAAGAATTGTTGCATCCTGTACTAAACCGTTTGTAAATACTGCAAAATTTTATACCCTGTTCTAGACATTCGGGAAGGATTGTTGCACCCTGTACTAAACAGTTTGTAAATACTACAAAATTTTATACACTGTTCTAGACATTCGAGAAGGATTGTTGCACCCTGTAAGCTGGAAATAAGCTTATTTCGCTGTTTTACACCTATTTACAAAGTGTGTTCACCAAATCTGCTAAGATTGTAGAG
>JAOBAY020126854.1:2891-16038 GCA_025331085.2 Zoanthus sociatus | reverse complement strand
ACAGTTCTTGATTGAGTTAATACAGCTTTAAATATTTTCTATATAACAAAAAACCTGCCAGATTCCCCAACGAATTTGTAAGTATTTAAGTTTGATATCATTGCTTTTCTCGGTATAATTTTTTAGATGAATTGTAAATAATTTCATTGACAGTTAATTTCATTCACAGTTGACTGAACGTAGATTATCACATAAAGTTTCTGCGTTTTTCAAGTACAAGAATAAAAAGGATTCTGGCAAATAAATTTGGTGTAGTTGTCACAAGTAACGCCCCGCTACGAGGACGCGAAACAGTCAAAAATTCCTCAAGAAAACTACCCGAACCAACGATTCACGTTTCATCGATCACCGGACTCAAGGTCAAAAGATCAAAAGAACAGACCACAAAGACAACCGACAGCCACAAATTCATCGAGCGACTGACCGTCTTTGAGGACAAAAAGGAACTTCAGATTCCGAAGAAACTACAAAAAAACACCCTTCTGACCCTTCAGCTTAAAAATTTACTACTTGAGGCATTAGAGAATCAGTTCAAGAATTTTGAGTCGAACTCCGATAAAATCAAGACAATCAAGACTGTCAAGAATCAGGTTAGCGAACTTCCTGTCTATTAATCATCAAACTTGTGAACATCCGTTAAATAGTCTGTTACAGTGAAACATTGCCATCTTTATATTCAAGAACATTTGAATACTTTAGTAAGATTTATTATTGTGTAACTCGTAATTTCTGCAATTTTGAACTAAGAAGTACCCGCACGACGTGGCGGGCATGGAATCGAGGCTGTAAGAGTTAGTTTGTGCAAACAGTTGGAAGCAAATTAATTTCATACAAGATGCCACCAAAAACACAGCCTAAAGAGGACAGAAAAACTCTAGTCGGAAAAATGCAAAACACAAATCACTGTTTTTATGAATTATTAGAGGAATTCGAGGTAATATACGCAACAAAACCTCAGCTAGAAAGACTTAAACCAATATTTTCGGAAGTTGAGTCAAAATATCGTACTGTTATGAGACAAATTGCCAATATAACTGACAAACTCATTGACGAAGGAGCAGAGGATGAAGAAGCACAAACCTACTGGAAACAAGGAGGAAAAATTAAGTCCGACTACCTAGATGCGGCGCGGAGATTTGCACAGTATGAAAATGAATGTTGTGAAAAGCGAGGAAGTGAAAAGAAAAAAGATGATTCAGAATCAATACAAGCTATGACGGCTGCTATCACAAAGATGGCTAAAGCCTTAGAATCTAAGCCAAATCCAACTGGACTGGAGAAGCTGTCAGTCCCATCCTGGGACGGAAACCGAAGAACTTACGCAACATTTAAAAAAGAGTTCAATCATTGGATGGCAAAGTACAAGCAGGACGGAGAAGAACAACTTCAACGTTTTCGTAAAGTTATGCCGAAAGGCTGGTGGTCCGATCAAGTTAAGACCTGCAAAAGTATTGAACAAGCATGGGCAATCTTAGACATCGAATTCGAGGACAAAAGAAAGCTTATGGACAGTCTCTTAGCGGAGATAAATAATCTCAAACCTGTCAAAAGAGATTCAAAATCCCTGACAACCTACAGCACAACATTGCGCAGATATGTGAGTGACATGGAAGACAATGGCTGCTCCGTAACAAATGCTTCAGAGTCTCCATTTTTTATGTCCCAGCTTTTGTCAAAACTTGATCCAAAGGACAATGTGGAATACGGACGAGAAATGCAAAGACAGAAGGGCGAAGAAACCGTTTTGACCCTAATTGAATGGCTCCACCAAGAAGCAAGTCTCCGGTCCCGAGGTAAACGTGATAACGACGGAGAAGACAAAGCAGTTCAGAACAAACGACCTGTATTTCAACGATGGACAGATCACCACGCCTTAGAAAAGCACCTGGCTGACGATGACTGCATTCTTGGATGTACTACCAAACACCTGCTGCAAGCCTGCCCCACCTTCCAGAACTCCTCAGTAAACCAACGTTGGTATGTCGTGAAACAGAACCAACGATGTCGCAAATGTCTAAGACTTCATCATACTAATGATTGCCACAGAGCCGACGGAACAACCTGCGACAAGTGCAAAAAGAACCATCATCACCTCCTCCACAGTGAAAGAAAAGAAGATCCATACCAAAATGGCAGCCCGGTTAGTGCATTGTCGTCTTCTGACAAGTCGCCCCCAACCAGCAACAACGCACTAGAGAACACTCAAGATCAAAGTGAGAGAAAAAGGGGAGTGGCTGGTCTCTGTCCAATACAAGCGATTCATGTACTAGACGTCAACGGGGAGCCAGAGAATTTACTCGCGATGATTGACAGTGGGTCTAATACAAGCCTTCTATCAAAAAGTGCGGCTAAAAGACTTGGACTGAAGGGATCCAAAACACATCTGACCATGAACCTAGCAGGAGGAAGTTCAAGGTCAGAGGACTCAGACCTCTTAGAAATCACACTCATGCCGGCTAGTGATTATAGTATCAAAAAGACCACCTCAGTGTTTACAGTTCAAAGACCTTGTAGCAACGCTAAGACAGTTTCAAAAAAGGCTGTAGAGAAATATGAGCACCTCAAGTCAGTTTCGGATAAACTACACCTTTCAGGTGGAACCGTAGATCTTCTCATTGGAACAGATTTTGTAGATGCTTTCATCGACATCCACACTTTATCTGGAAAAGCCGGAGAGCCCATTGCCAAAAAGAACTGTTTTGGTTGGTACGTCCTAGGTCAGTTCAGCTCAGTGACAACAGCCACAGCCATCCAGTCAGTTAATGTAGGTACAGCCAGCATTACCGAGGATATAAGAAACCTCATTCAGCAAGATCAGCTTGGAGTCAAACCAACACAACTCTGCACCTGCACGGAAGAAACTCTTCGAGAGAGCAAGTTCGTCAAATCACTCGCAGAATCAACGACGCTAGTCAATGGGCGTATCCAAGTTAGACTGCCATGGAAAGAAACTGGTCCCCCAAAGAAAAGTAATTACGACATTGCCTTCAGAAGAATGCTATCTTCGGAGAAAACCTTCATTAAACGAAATTGTTTCGACGTTGTAGAGGAGGAAGTAGGGAAGCTTGTTGAGCAAGAGTTCATCACCAAAGTACCAACTGACCAGATAGACCATAACAAACAGGAGTGGTATCTTCCAATACAGGCTGTCTTCACACCAGACAAGTCAACGAAAGTTCGTTTGGTATTTGATTCTTCTTGCAAAGGACATAATGGTTTGTCTCTCAATGACCATCTAGAGAAGGGCCCAAACTACATTAACGACTTGTACGATATCCTCATGGCATGGCGATGGAACAGTGTTGCCTACTCAGGTGACATTCGTAAAATGTTCAATCAAATTCTAGTACATCCCGACGACCAGGTCTACCATCGTTTTTTATGGAGGAAAAGTCCAGACGACCCTCCCACTGTTTATCAGTGGCTCAGGCTGAGCTTTGGTGATAAGCCAGCTCCAGATATTGCAACCAACGCAATCAACACCTTAGCAAGAATCTCACAAGAGCAGTTTCCAGGAGGAGCGAAGGAACTCAAAGAACATGCCTACGTCGACGACATTGGGGGATCCAAAGAAACAAAATCTGAAGCAAAGAAAGTTATTGAAGAAATCGACACAATACTAGCCAAAGGTCAGTTCCAAATAAAGTGCTGGCACTCTAACAGCAGGTTCATCGATCAGTCAAACGGAGAGCAGTCTGTAGATCTCCTCGGACACCGATGGAACAAGGAAGCAGATGTCTTCACCTTCAAAAGGAATGAAATCACATCTTTTCATCAAAGCTTAACAAAGCGAAATTGTCTGGCTAGCTTGGCACAACTCTGGGACCCTATCGGTCTCGTGTCTCCTGTCACAGTAAAATTTCGAATAGACTTACAGGAACTTTGGAGTTCGGGCTTCAACTGGGATGACATTCTTCCTAACAATGCCCAACACAAGTGGAAGGAGAATTTAGAAGTGATGAATTACTTGCTGTCCTTCGAATTTGAGCGACAACTAAAACCTGCAAACTCTCGTGGACCACCAGAAATCCATGGATTCTGCGATGGAGGGGAGTTGGCCTATGGTGCAGTGATATTTCTCAGATGGAAACTAGAGGACGAATCCTACAAGTGTACTCCAATCACGATTAAACCTTTCGTAGCGCCTCTGAAGAAGAAGTCCATCCCAAGACTTGAGTTACTTGGATGCCTAGCCCTCACCAGAATGTATAAGACCTGTACGAAGGCGCTTGACTTCGCCAAGATAAGCGAATGTAGAAAGACGTTCTGGGTTGACTCGTCGACAGTACTCTCTTGGATAAAGACCCCACCCAAAGAGTTTAGACCCTTCGTGTCAGCGAGAGTGGCAGAGATCCAAGAAACAGTCAATGTCGATGACTTCCAATACATCAGATCAAAGAGTAATCCAGCCGACGCTCTTACAAGAGGCATCAAACCAGAACACCTGAAATCTTGGCTTGAAGGTCCTGCCTTCCTTCGACAACCAGAAAGTGAATGGCCCAACTTTGAAGATACTCTTGAAAGCAAGAAAAAAGACGCTGCTGAGACTAAAAAGGAGAAGAAACCCACAAAGAAGACGGGAAAACGTGTCGAGAGTACAGAATTCACTGACACCCACTCAACAACATCTTCAAGCGAGAAGACAGAAGACAACCCAATTCTCTCACACCTAATGGAATCGTGTTCCACATTCCAGAAAGTCAGAAAAACCCTAGCTTTCGTACTACGCTTCATCAAAAAGGTGTCTAGGAAATCTATCAACAAAGGACCACTAACAGTTCAAGAACTAAAAGATGCAGAGACGAAGCTCTTCAAACTCACACAACTAAAGCTCGATGTAAACAAGCTTGATAAAGGCTTAATTGCGCGTCAAGACGAAGATGGAGTAGTGAGGGCCCATGGACGCCTGGAAAACATACGAACACTTCCAGCTGAGATGCGGAATCCTATCATTCTCCCGAGGGATCATCCAGTGGTAAAGCTACTTGTCCTACATCTTCACAACAAAAGAAACCACTGCGGCTATAAGAGTCTGGTCCATGAGGTCAGAAAACGTTTTTGGATAATCGGAATTCGCAGCATGGCTAAACTTCTTACAAGAACGTGTGTGACCTGTAGAAAACTTAGAAAAAAGCCATTGGAGCAGCTGATGGGACAAATTCCCAGCCTCCGCATGGCCGAGGGTTGCCCAACCTTCAAGAACACAGCACTCGATATGTTCGGGCCAGTACATGTGAAACTCAACCGTAGAACGCTTAAAGAGGCACAAGTCATCATATTTACATGCATGACAACTAGAGCGGTGCACCTAGAGCTGGTGACGGATAAAAGTACAGACACCTTCCTCATGTCTTTCAGACGTTTTGCAAGTCTTAGAGGTCACCCAAGCACATGCTGGTCAGACCAAGGCACAAACTTCGTGGGTGCCCAAGAATATTTAGAAGAAATAAAACAAAGCTGGAACTTAGAGAGCATAAAGGACACCCTAGCACAGGAATTCAACTGTGACCTCAAGTGGGAATGGAATGTCCCGACGGCGAGCCATCAGAATGGAGTTGTGGAATCCCTTATAAAATCTGTTCGACAGGCCCTAAATTCCACCTGCAAAAATCAAGCCTTTACGGAGGAGCAATGGAGAACCTTCCTCGCTGAAAGTTCGTACGTTGTCAACAGTCGCCCTCTGTACCCAAGTTCCGAGAGCATTTGGGAAAGCCCACCAATCACTCCGAACGACATCCTCTTTGGGCAGCATTATCCAGTACCACAGCCACCACCAGAAGATAGAGTCAATCCACGGGATCTTATGAGGAGTACTCAAAAAAGAATTGAAGAGTTTTGGACCTGCTGGATGAAATATTTCGCCCCAACCTTATTACCCCGAAACAAATGGTACCGCGTCAGAGAAAATATTCAAATTGGAGACTTGGTGCTACAAATCGATCCAAAACACAAACGAGCGCAGTGGAAGATGGCCGTTATAGTTGACACCTATCCAGGTGAAGATGGCCTCGTCAGGAAAGTACGAATCAGAAACCAGACCGGCGAATATGACAGACCAATCCAAAAACTTTGCCTTATAGCAACTCATCAGGAGTTGGAGCAATAAGAGACGAACTCAATAGAGATTTCTTTTACATTTTGTATGGTTAAGTTACTGTTTTGACGTTACTCAATTAATTTGTTAATTAATCTCCGCACTGGAGGGGAGTGTTGAGCACCATGACTTATTGCGACAGACCCCTCCCCCTTCCTCAGAAAGACAGTCACGTGGGCTTGGAGAGAGGAAGCGCGCGAGGAAAAACACGAAGGACAGTTCTTGATTGAGTTAATACAGCTTTAAATATTTTCTATATAACAAAAAACCTGCCAGATTCCCCAACGAATTTTTAATTTCATTCACAGTTGACTGAACGTAGATTATCACATAAAGTTTCTGCGTTTTTCAAGTACAAGAATAACAAGGATTCTGGCAAATAAATTTGGTGTAGTTGTCACAAGTAACGCCCCGCTACGAGGACGCGAAACACCGAGTAAACGCCTCTAGGCGTCTTGTTTACCAAGTAAAACACGAAAAAGTTCACAAGTTGTAAGACCGTCAATTGTAGATATGAAATATACAAAGTTTAAATAATAAATTCTTTCTGACCAAGAAAGGACTGATAGTTATAAGTTCACTCACTACTTTAGGATGAAGTGTGCCTCGGCCAAAACAACAGCTTTCACGGCAAAACAATATACTAACTGAAGATCGATAGTCCACTCGTATTTTCTCGCCACAATTTCTGAGCGGCTTTCTTGCCATTCGAGTTAAAAGGAAACGATCTCGATCAACCATACTGCATACCTCAAAGACAGCAACTTTCACTGTCCTCTTCAGACCTAAACAGCAAATCAGTTGTATTAATTACTGTTGAGGGAGATTGATCTCCTTCTTAAACTATTCAAGACTCAAGTTAAAATTTGATGAAGAAGCGATTTAGGGAAATCTGCGGTCGGGAAAACCAACAAAAAGGCAAAGTTGCTCCCAGTACCAGTACTCACTCACTGCGGACAGCTTGGCACGTGACCAGTCGCAGGTTTTTCTAGACGCTAAAATTTAAATTTAGCCACATGATGTCATTATATTTTGAAATTGTTAAAAATACATGCCTTGATTGATTGGCTGAAATAATAATACTATTGTCATGATTATCGAATAAAAATGCCTTTTAAAAACTGTCACGTGGTTTGGGTGATAAATTATTTGGCTTTCGCTTTCCTTAGCCATATTTGAACCGTCAGCAGATCTGTTAGTGACAGAGATTGTCAATTGTACCCTTGACCGAAGAAAAATCGGATAACATATATAAAAATGCAAATTTTTGTCAAAACTCTCACTGGAAAAACCATCACATTAGAAGTTGAACCGAGCGATACGATTGAAAACGTGAAAGCTAAAATTCAAGACAAGGAAGGCATCCCGCCCGACCAGCAGCGACTCATCTTTGCCGGAAAACAACTCGAAGATGGCCGCACATTGAGTGACTACAACATACAAAAAGAATCTACTCTCCATCTTGTTCTCCGCCTGCGAGGAGGGATGCAAATTTTTGTTAAAACTCTCACTGGAAAAACCATCACGTTAGAAGTTGAACCGAGCGACACGATTGAAAACGTGAAAGCTAAAATTCAAGACAAGGAAGGCATTCCGCCCGACCAGCAGCGACTCATATTTGCCGGAAAACAACTCGAAGATGGCCGCACGTTGAGTGACTACAACATCCAAAAGGAGTCGACTCTTCATCTTGTTCTCCGCCTGCGAGGAGGCCAGTAAACATTTGAACATTTTAAAGATAGATTTGTTCAACAAAATCAAAGTAGCTTTCATTTCAACTTTAAGTTGCATAAATTGCAGACATTTTCCTTGTGAAAGTTTTTTTTTTTAAATTGATATTATAATGTATGAAGTAGTAAACTGTTTCATATTCCACAGTTAAATTTAGAAAGGATGTTAATGTGTATGATTAAATTGTGTAATAAAATACCTAATCGTTTTTTTCTTCACTAACAGTTGTTTGTATCATTTCCAATTTGTGATAAGTTTGGGGAAAAATGAAATTGAAAACAACCCTTTAATCCTCAAATGGCTTTTACAGTTATTATAAAAGCCCTTTCTGATACAAAATTTTACATCTAAAGCAATTTCTTACAACCATTTGGCATATATCTCCTGGACACCCGTATCAAATGTTAACATGGGAAATTGATTTCCTGACAGAGGGCGAAGCTGTAATAATCTGAAAATAAATCCAGTGATGAGATATTAAAAGTACTATTGCTTTGGCATTTACCATAAAGTTTTGAAGAGTTTTATAAAATAGAATTCTATTTTGCCATTTCTTCAAAAAAGAGTTGGTTGCCTGGGAGGGATGGTTTTCTATAAAAGTAGTTATTATGCATGATGGATGTTTATAAAACAAGAATTGAAATATTTTGTGGCAATTAACCCCAACTCTTTGGGAATACTTGCTTAAGTTTCAATTTTGGTCTTACGTAGGTTGTTCTCTGCAAAATGCTTAAAGTTGCATGCAAGGAAATTAAATATAAATTTCAAAATATATAAATTAGTTCAGTGTGACAATCCTGACGGAGATTTTATTGAGAACATTATTCATAAACATCGCTTATTAACTGTGGCTGAAAATAAATTATATAAGCAGGACAGCCTTTCATCACTAAGCAAGTGTAACAAACTTGTGTGTGGCTGCCAACACAAAAAGAAAGCAGTGTTGCATAACCTGACTCCCAGCTTCCTATTATTATTATTATGTACCAACATCAAAGTCCATTTTTCTCAAACCCTCATTGGACGAGAAAACATCACGTGCATGTGAACAAGTTTTGCTGTTTCCCAGCAACCAAATGCTCAGTGGGCAACAATATGTTATGGACTGGTAAATAACAATACCAAAAGATAATTGTAACTCGATGTGATTCCAAAGGTTCACAAAACACAGGTTAAAACAAAGGTTTGAATAATGTAAAATTTCTTTAAAAGCTACTTTTTCTTCTTCTTTGATAGTTGGTATTGGGAAAACAATGTTTTGTGGTCGCTTGAAATCCTTCTCATGATCACAAAACATACTGTTTCCCTTGGTCTCAGTCAATAAGTGTTAATTATTAACCACACTTAAGTGATGTTTATGATATTGTTCTCATTAGCCAATACCAAAAATACCATAATACTCTTTGTTTGTCCCTCCAAAATTTTGCATAAGCATTGTTTTTATTTCTCTAGGGGCCATTGGAAGTCGCAAGAAAATAAAAACAATGGTTATGCAAAATTTTGGTTGGACACAGTATTATGGTATTTGATATTGGCTAATTAACATCTGAAAAGTGAAACATACATTTAACTGTGAAACAGGCTTGTCAATGAAATAGTTCTTGGTTTATATTTCCTCTTACCCTTTATATTTTTTTGTCTAGTTCAGTATTGAGTTCTTTGAAACAGTCAACTTGAACTACAAACTTCCTTTTTTAAGATAATTTATGTATAATATTTGTAAAACATTTTACTCAAATAAATTTGTTCTCAAGTTTTCAATATCTATACATAAAAATTATAACAAAAGAAACAAGCAATTATTTCATTACAGTTAAAAATATCCACAACCTTATTATTTGATTCTTATCCTAATATAGAGTTTCATAATACTACCTTTCAAGCCTATAGGTCAGTGTGTTTCTTAAGGATTGTACCGCCTTCTGCAGCAAAGGAGTCTTGCAACTTTTTAAAGTCATAAGACAAAAAACATTTCACAACAGTAACGTCTGATGAAGTTATCCCTTCCATAATTCTAATAGCTGTAATTAAAAGTTTCACATAAAAATAGGTGCTGTTGTGACTTGATGCTGTTACAAACGGTTGATAAGCATTTTTTTCAAAACTAAAACCTGGTATTTTTCTTTGGTTTCTCAAATGCTCAAAATTGCATTATTTTCCAGAAATAATTCTGGGGATGTCACCAGATGCTTGAGCATTTGGCGCTTGATGACCTTGTATCACTCCAGGTGTACCTGCTTTCCCACTTAGTGTACCCCACTTCCCAAGCCTCAAAAACACACTGTAGCTTCTTACATTTCAAATGTTACTGGAACAATGATCCCACCACTAGCAAGCTATCTTCTTGTGGTAAGTGATGTCTGTCTCTTATGGTGTTCTTATGGTATCTTTGGGGAGTCAAAAAATGGTTGGGTCTAGCCCTGAAAGGTTTCCTTTAGGGCTGGGGTTTAATTCATATAGGTCATGGAAAACCTAGAAAGTTGTGGAATATTAGAATTTCATTTTCCAGGCCTGGAAAGTCGTGGAATTTTTTAATTTCATTTTCCAGGCCTGAAAAGTCATGGAATTTTGATAGGGTCATGAAATTTCGAATAACATCATGGAAAGTCATTGGAAATGGGTACAATGTAAACTGTTAAAAAGAGAACATGATGAACACAAATGCAGGCAAAATCATCTGGAATTAAAACCCAGAAATGTAGTTTGTCGCAAATCCCTTGGATGGCCTCAATAGTAACTAATACTTTAATTAGAGAATACAGAACTTTATTGGATTTAAACATATTAATCATCTTGATACAAATAATTGAGGAATTTAAAGCCCCAATTCTTTGACTTGTCTACTTTGAACTTTTATTTTGTTTCTTTTAGTTTTGAACCAGTGATAGGTTTTCAATACTTCTTTTGTTCATTAAACAAATGATTGAAAAATAATTAAAAAAAATTATTGATGTTGTCTGGAAATTAAAGTCTTTAATACTTTGTGTAACATTCATGTACTATATTGCAAAGACTTAGTATGCACAGTTGTTACTAAGATGATTCCCAAAACACATTCTCCAAAAGCTTAAGAGGACTGTTTTATACAAACAATAATTATAATAATAAAGAAAGTTAATAATTTTTAAAACAAAAATCAAAATCGAAACTAAATTCAAAGTTGTTTTGTTTTCTTTTTTCTTCCATATTTCTTTTGCCGCAATATATACATTCGCTTCAGCAGGTAAAATCCACCTGAAAATGGAAAAACGACAAATTAACAACTGCCAAAATGAAATAACTATATGCAGGGTAAATGCAAGTGGTAGTTGTGAGGCAGCTCTGACAGCAAGAGCAAGAATTGGGTGGGTGCAGTTGAAGGAATGTGTTGAGTTACTGAACTTGAAAAGGTTCTCGCTTAAGATGAAAGGAATGGTTTATCGGATTGTGTAAGTTCGGCAATGTTATATGGGAGTGAGACATGGTATTTGAGGGAAAATGAGATGGCAATTTTGAAAAGGACCGAGAACAATGTGTTGCAGAACTGATGGAGAAAAAGAGGACAGAGGACCTAATGGAGTTGTTGGGATTGAAGGAAACAGTGGTTCAGATGGCAAAGGTGATGGAGTGAGATGGTATGGGCATGTGTTGAGGAGGGATGATGGGCATGTTTTGAGAAAAGCATTTAATGAGTATGAAGTGAAGCACAAGAGGAAGCGAGGATGACCAAAGAAGACACAAGTGGAGAAGGAGAGCAAGAGTGTCGGTTTGGAGAAAAACGATGCCATAAATCAAGAGAGATGGAGAGTGGGAGTTGGAGTGATTGCTACCAAAGTGGGGTAAATTTGGCCACCCCCATTTACTGGGATAAACCCGGATCAAAACTGGATTGATGAATCAGGTAGGTAGACCACAATTATAAACTCTCCGTACAAACATACAACTCTATCCCCATCAAGCAGGTTTCAAACTGCTATTCTTATGGATGACTTTCATCACGGTAATCTTCCAGTTGTTTTAATCAGTTGCTTCTACTAAGCCTCAGTAGGTGCCATGATATTAACACAAGATCAGTTTCTACACTATATAATGTATTCGTTATCTTATCCACATGTAAGAAACGATTATGGAAAATCCATTATCAAGTTTGTTGATGCTAAAGTTTGGAATAGTCTTGCTTAAGAACACACAAGTAGAACTAAAACTAGTAGTAATCAAAGATTAGTGAAGTGCGTTCGGTAGTTTAAAGGTTGGATAGGATGGTGATTTTTCGAGCACCGTACTGGAGGGATTGAACTTAGTCCTGTGTACATGTAAATACAGTTATTAATGCACAAGACACTTTATATACAAACCAAAAAGCTAACAGACTGAAACTACAATGTAGTTAAACAAGCTTACCACTGATCATCATGAAAATATACACTCTCAAGAACCATGCAAATTTGAAGCTGAAGTTGATGTTATTTGGCATTGGGTAAGAGAAGCGTCCTGATGCATCCAAAAGAGGAATTGCTTGGTAGATTAGGAAAACTGCAATAGAGTATGATGGAAATTTAATCTTACCAACAGTTAATCAGTGTGTAAACAGCGATTTAATCTATTCAGTATCATAAGAACTTTTTACCTACACACTTGCAAACAGTAACGTTTTTAAGATTTAAAATATATCTTTTTATAAGTTGCATTTGTTTAAAAATAAAATAAATCTATGTAAAATTGCTACAGATAAATAATGTTAGTTTAAATAGGACTAATGGAAGGTTTGCTCTAGTCATGTCAGCTATAAACATCACAACAAGCAAACAACACTGGTTTTTTTGCCAGCTGTTTGGTGAACAGGCCAATTAATAAAATCAATCTGACATATTTTAACTTTACGTTGAAAAATCAGCAGTTTTATCAAAGATGTACAAAGAATAAACTGATACTTTTAACATTGACCCTTTGTCTGAGCAACTGGACTACTTACAGCAATGGTCAAAACATTTCGACCAAGTGTGTAATTGCTCTTAAGGTGTACTTACCCACAAGGTGTACTTACCCACAAGGTGTACTTACCCACAAGGTATACTAACCCATAAGGTGTACTTACCCACAAGGTATATTAACCCATAAGGTGTACTTACCCACAAGGTGTACTTACCCACAAGGTGTCCTTACCCACAAGGTATACTAACCCATAAGGTGTACTTACCCACAAGGTATACTAACCCATAAGGTGTACTTACCCAAAATGTGTACTTACTCACAAGGTGTACTTACCCACAAGGTGTACTTACCCACAAGGTGTACTTACCCACAAGGTGTACTTACCCACAAGGTGTACTTACCCACAAGGTG
>JAOBAY020126765.1:0-16047 GCA_025331085.2 Zoanthus sociatus | reverse complement strand
TATGTAGATATCCTTGTTGATTGTGCATTTCGCGCTATTGAATGCCGTTTGGCGCAAATGAACGTATTTTTGCCTTAATGTCGGACTTTTAATGCAAATGATTGCATATTTTCTCTAAATGAACAGCAAAAGGTGTATTAGCATATTACTGTATCTTTGTCACAACTGAAGATGATCGAAGCTCGATCGAAACATGTCTTGAAGTTAAAAAATGTTGTCCTGTTTTTGAAATGTTTCATTGATCTACTTCTTCTATGACCTTTTGGAAATTATAAATACCACTAAAATTCGATATCAATGCTAATGATAATTTTTTTACAGATTAGTCTGAAGTGTTTTATGAGGCAGATTATGAGGAAACAGCAACTTATCGGAATTCTTGCGCTTTTGCTGATCCTTTCACAAGGTGACTAACAAGTAACTAAAATCTTATTCAAATAGTCCGAATTGTGGAAATTGAGAAGAGCCTTGTAATTTTGTGGTAAAAGGAAGTTTTGTGTCTTTCTAGTGTCAATGAAATTAATAAATAATTACACGGTCAAAAGAGAAACTATCAAGTTTTAAAATTAAGATAAGGATTGTTTAATTCGATATTTTTTTAAATAATTTCATGATTTTAGTTGTTTTTAATATTTTCATATTTGTTAAACTCGTTCGTAATATTCCTTAAAGTCCTTTCCGTTAATGGAATTGCTTAACATGTACTAAATGTACCTGTACACTCGAATTGCTAATTAACAACTACATAAGATAAGATAAGATAAGATAAGATAAGATAAGATAAGATAAGATAAGATAAAACAACTTTATTTATCCACGGTTGTTACATCAAAATTTGAAATTACAAACTCTGTTTTTCATGAAAGCCATGAATGAAAAATTCTAATAACAGGAGGGATGGATGGATGGATAGTTTTAATGTAGGAAAAAGTTCTCCCTACCTACCTTAAATGCAAGCTATCCTCATCTATACAGACTGATGATAATGCCGCTCGCCGCTGCTACCACTAGTAACAACAGGATGTGCAACTGCCGACAGCAGAACACATGCCCACTTGACGGAACCTGTTAACAATTGTCAGTAATCTATCAAGCCACCGTTACACGCAAAGACAATAACACAACAAAAACGTACATCGGACTCACAGAGAACGACTTCAAAACTAGATATAGAAACCACTCCGCATCACTCCGCCACGTTAAATACAGATACTCCACCGAACTCAACCAGCATATCTGGAGCCTCAAAGACAACAACATTGAACACTATATTTCCTGGCGCATTCTCTCATCCCACTCGCCGTATAACAACTCAAGTAAATGATGTAACTTCTGCCTCAAAGAAAAATTCTCAATCATCGGCCTGAACTCGTGTCTTTTTGACGCCACAGAAACAAAGCCCTCCTACGAAACAACTGAACTGTTTGTTATAAGTTTAGGCCGAATGCATCAGACTTGTTACTTTCTGTAAACTATATTGTATATAAGCGAGGCGATGGTAAAGTTTATTTTCATTTTAAAAATCCCCTGATGAGTGGGCTTGTAGGGATATGAATGTGTGGTTGATTATACGTCCGCCTCAACCAACGAGAACGCAGGAAGCTCTATGGTTAGTTGTGTAATGTTACTAAAACATATTTTTCAAAAGCTATATTACATTAACCTATGAAGATACAACTTGCTAAGCTTACTAGTTGGGAGATCTTTCAAAGCAAATAAAATACTTATATTTGCGCTACTCTCTAAATTCCTCTCTTACGTATGGATAAACTATTTGATCTTTTTGTGGGGTGAGGGATTGGAAGAATGATTTGGCGGCAGAGTTTTTTGCTTCGACTCATCTTTATCAACTAAATGAGACTTGATTATTTTAGTTCTGTTTTCAGAAAGAAATCTTTTTCTTAGTTGGAAAGTTGATGACATCTAATTCTTTGCATAGATAACGAACAAGAAGAGTCAACTTCAAAGGAAAAAAACAAAAGCAGAAAGAAAAAACGCGCAAAGCATTTATGTCCTGTATGTAATCATAAAAAAAAGGAAAAACGACGTGTCTTTCGGTCAGAGTTTGTGTTTCTATTCAATAACGGCCTCAAAGATCTAGAACAACAACGTATAACAATTAATAGACAAGGATAACATATATTAAACAAAAAGTATAAAACGTGTTTTTGATTGAAAGGATTACAATACAAAATTTTGGAACCAAACTTTAATGTTTATACTTTTTTGTCAAATTCTCTATTAACAATAATCTTATGGTAAGAGCGTTTTGGTATACAAAGTTACCCACCAACCCCTCCTCCCCACTCGCAAATCACCCAAAACTTAATTCCGAGTTAATTTAGAAATTGTTTTAAAACTTCTAAACATTAGTTCACTTGCAGAACTGAAAACCCAAATCTTAGTCAAGTATCAATAACCAATTTTTGAGCAAAAAAATCCAGAGCAAAGTCGGTCTTATGAGAGTATTAATACTTATGTTCCTTTTTGCTATCATGTAAAAGTAACAGCAGCAAACGGTGTAGAACGAATACTGCTCATTGCACACCAAAGTCTTAATTTTTGATCATTAATCAATCAAATCCAACAACAAAATCAGTTATACAAGTCTTGTTTTTGTCAATATTTTTTGTATTACGAATGAGAATGTTCCTTTTTGATACCTCGCAAATGTAACTGTACTCGAGAATAATTATGATTAATTTTCTTTTAAATGGCAGTTTATTGCTTTCATTCCCAATTAACACATAATACGATAGTGTAGTTATATGAGTCATGACAAAACGTAAATCTTTAGTAGCCAGGGACTCCAAAAGTAAAAAACTGAAGTTGTAGCAAGTCTGATAGATTTGCTAAAATACCGCATTTTTACGACGCACATAAAATATTAATTTTTTTACAAAACGTTCTGCAGTTTTTGAAAAACCAAGTAAAATGCGTGAAATCATTTCAAAGAAGCCGACCTTACAAAACCAAAGCGGAAAAGCCGATATTAGTTAACGTGAGTATATGACACTTTTGGGCGGAAGTTGCAATTGCTGTTTTGACTTTTGCTTCTTTATATTTTAGTTGTATATTGGGTTGCTTCAGCCACTAGCCACAATGTAACGCCTAAATTTATTACGTAAAGCTCTATTTTGGTTTTATTTGTATTGCACACGATGCAGTTTACTTTCGAAATACATTCTTCGAAAAAATATATAACTCAGCAAAGTTAGCAACATACTTAAAGTAAAGTTGATCTCGAACTCTTGTCCCAGACAAATTTCATATCTGTCCTCAAAGAAGTGGGTCACAATGAAAATTCTTGCGGGCGTCAGCAACATTAACAATTCGAAGAGTAAACGTTTTCCAAATGGCAAGGTAATTAGACACCCGTATTCATAAATATTGACTCGTCAGATGTCTCAGATCTTCGCTTAGTCATGTGTAACAAAAAACTGTAATAGTGCCATGAAATTATTTAAAAATGATAAAAACAGATAAATATAACGGTCAGTTTAAAAGTATACTCTAATTTTTCAAAACGTCTAGATTTTCGGCCGAGTTTGAGTACTTGCTTTTTAAAAAACCCTCGGACCTTTCAGCCTTAAACCTTCTCAAAAGGTCCTTCAACAGAAAGTTTTAATAATCGATCCTGTACAATGTAATGTTCGATATCTGTCCACTTTTATAAATTATAAAAAAATATTCTAATCTGCGAAAATTATCTATAGTTTACTAGGGAATAATACATTACCCAATTCAAAAACAACTCCTCTCAGTATGGAGCATACAGTAAAAGGATAGATCTCTCTTCCCAATAATCTAGGAACTAGTAATTGTAATGAATTTTAGAAAAAAACATCTGTATAAAATAACTGTATATTATTTTGTTAATTTTAAAAGAATTTGGTATAGTATGGTATGGTATGTTATGTTAATGAATGAATAAATAAGTAAACTAGGGGTAAGCAGAGCTTAGAAAGTGCGGGCGGGAAACTGAGAAAGTATTATATTATTTGAGAAAGGCATACAACACCCTTTGTTATAAATTTTTAGGTTTTTGAAAAACAATATTTTTAGTGCTAACCGCAAGTCCCCAACTGAATAATCGATTTTAACACTAAAGATCTATTTTTAAAACACCAAAGATATTTTCACAAAGCGAAATTCAGTAGTTGAGTCATTTCCTGTTTTGCGCATGTGCTACTTAAAATATAAATCGCTATGTTGTTGTAATTTTGTAAATTCCCTGAAGGTTGCTGTATACAACTGAAAGGGCGTCGGGAAAATACAATAACTTACAAAATCTCAAGTCTGTGCGCTGCTTAGTGGTTTATATCTATACAATATTGCTTTAAAAACAATCTAGACTCCACTTGGAGATAAGCAACTGCAGAGAGATCGTGTATCACAATTTGTCAACAATCTGTCAAGCAAGCTCTTATCAAGTCGTCAAACGAACTTGTCAAAACATTCCATTCATTCCAGTGGAAGACGAAAAAATTCCATTCATACCAGTGGAAGACGAAAAAAAGTCTCTATAAAGTTGTTTATATTCATATGGCGCATGCGCAGTGTATCCCGCTGACCATTGAACAGATTAGTTTTGCGTGCTCCCTTTGGTCGCCCGCAATTATTATTACGTTTCACAGGCTGATCTTGTGTCGTTTTACTTACGACCTAGGGACCCGTGGGGATTCTTTCTCCTTCCTTGAAATATCCAGCACCTTTCTCAGGATTATGGCTGTTCCTAACAATACGTTTTTTTGTAAAAATCGTGTTTGTAAAGTGATCTCCAATTTCTTTACCAATTCCATTTCCGAGTCTTTTCGTCACACTCCCAAGCACACCTACAACCACACTGACAGGCACAATCTGCACTTTTCGCAGTTTCCATAGACGTTTGATTTCTCTCTTAAGTTCTTGATAATTTTCAATCTTCTCAACTTTCTTCTCATGGACTCAAACAATCCCTCGCTTATCAAGCCATGCATCCAGCCTTTTTCTAACCTTTTGCGCCAACAACTACCGGTATCACTTTCAGATGCCTAATCCCCGATAGTTTTCCAATTCTCTCTTCAGTTCCTGATATTTCTCAATCCTTTCACCTTCCTTTCCTTACAATCTGTTACCCCAGGTTGAAGCTATATCCTTAATAATTGCCTTGTTATTCTCCTTCTCGACTATAATCAAGTCAGATCTTCTGGCCTCGATAACATGGTCATACTGTATGGTCATATCCCACAAGATCTTACATCTTTCGTTTTCTGCTACACCTTCCAGTTGATGTTCATACCATTTCTTACTTCTGTTCATGTCATACTTATAACAGAGTTTCGAGTGGATCAATCTTGCAATATTGTCATGTCTTCTCTAGTACTCTTTATTAGTCAATATCTTGCATTCACTTATATTGTGATATATTGTTTCACCCTTTTGGTGACACAGCATTATTATTATTATTATTATTATTATTATTATCAACAACATCATCATCACCATCATCACCATCAACAACATCATCATCATCATCAACATCATCATCACCATCAACAACATCATCATCACCATCAACAACAACATCATCATCATCATCATTCCCGTTTAGGCCTGAAAGCTTTTTCCAAGCTTCCAGCATAAAAGATTGGCGAAAGAGTCAAATCAAATTAAAATGGAATGAATTAAAATCTAAAATGAAATGAGTTTTTAACACTCACAATTAAAGCGGTTGTGGTTCTTTTAACGTCAAAACTATAAAATCCTAAATACTTTCAGACCTACCCAGTCATATCTAGCACATCCTCAATAAAAAACTGGTCCACAGGAAATGTTCTCCCTGGAGAGACAACAATATAAAGTGAGATTTTTTCTTTCGTATTTGGTGATTTTTTAATTATTATTCCTGTGGATAGTGTAAGAAGTTTTCATTTCGAATGTTACCCTAAAATGAATTATAAACAAAGCACAATTAGACAAATCAAGATCAGGTTATGTTTATACCCCTAAGAAGTGTATAAACATAATGATCTCCGTAAGCAGTGTGAGAAACTTGCGTTGAGAACAGCTTTTCGTCAAAGCAAGTGCAGTTTAACAAGATTGAAATCTTTATGATGATCTTGGTAAAAGGTGTAAGGACTTGCATTTAGAACTGTAGCTTTTCGTCAGAGCAACTGTGGTTTAGACATCTCAAGTTTGAAATCTTTATGACGACCTCCCTAAGTTCAGTTCAAGCTTAGACTCGAAATGCCGGTTCCTTAAACTAGTTATGGCGTTAATCAACAAAATATTAAGCTGAAGGTGTTTAAATGACACGTCGTTTTTGTTAAGTTCAGGCTAACACTCGAAATCACAAAACTTCAATCTTTATTTTTTTACGTAAAAATTTTTAAATATTTTTGGTTTTGGATGCTTGTAGCTTGCTTGACAGTGCTTTGATAACAATCTTCTAGTTCACCAATTATAATGTGCATTTTTAGTTACATACAAAAATAGTTATTCATTACTTATGGCGACCTGGAAAGCGTCAAAAGGAAGGTTAACAGAGCATTTTACTTAACAACTGGGTTTAATCAAAATGGTTTTAGGTCTAAAACAATGTCACAAACAGATAACTGTTCATAGCTGTTTTAGTAAAAAGAAATAAGTGTTCGTGAAACCGAAAAAAATTGCGTTGCATACTTTTCAGATAAAATGACGAACAACTTTTGTATCACTATGAACTGACCACGAATTGATAGAGTCAGATCTCAAGAAGAAATCTCGAAAATGGATGGATCATACCCTGAGAAGAAACAACAGTTTTACAAAATTTCGCTTAGCAAGGAAACCAGGGGAGTAAGGAAGAACAAGGCGTTCTATGGCGACTAGTTGTTATATTACCTGGAATGTGTATTACCGGTGCGTTGAAAAAGTAATTGGAGAACAGCTCAGCGTTCAATGTGGCGCTCATAAGAACAACTCGGAGATCTGGTCGCTCAGCAACAAGTCCACGTAATACCATCATTAGGAAGTCTCTAAAACGCAAGCAAAATATTGTTAGTATAGCTAGCTATGCTAAATTCGTTTACGATCCTAGTGACCCACGTAGCCGCTTTTAATATTCAGGCCATGGTTGTTCAAGAGTGGATATATCAATCTAGTCGATAATCTTAAACTACTGGTAAAAATGTTGTCCTGTAGCTAGTAAACAACTGGTTAAATTTTGGTTACACAAAGCATGGTCAGCCGTCCGATTAACTAATAAGGATAAACTAGTCTTCCTAACCACTAACCATGGTGATTATTGGTCGCATAGTTATTATAGCGGACGGAAAAGCGAAACGGATTAAAATGTCGATGAAAGTTCCACTTTCTTTGTTGTGCTTCTCAGGATGGAAATTCGAGAATGAGAATGAAAACTAAAAAGATTGCAGCATTGGTTAAACGACATCGAATGGTCTTAAAGAACTTACAAAAACAGCTATTCATTCATAAACTATTAACTATCGCGTGACTCACACCAGATAATATGGCACTTCCTTCAAATGCATACAAATATAAATTGGTTACCTGTTATTAAAGATTGTTTTAATCACTTATTGAGCAAAAACATATTTTCGTGCAGAATCTTGCTTTGAGCCTTTCTTTAAAATGTTGTTGCCTGTCATTGTAACTGAGAGAAATTTAACAACTTTTAAAATGAAAAACTTCGGTACAAAATTGATTTCTTAAACTCTTTTGTCTTTGGGTTCTCGTCTCAAAAACAAAAAGTGAATGAAAATCAGTATTGGCTAATTTACAAGAACATTCAATCCTAGGCAAAGCCTTGATTCAGACCCGTTAGCCTAGTCAACTAAGGCTCCTTATTACGATAACAAGTAATTACAGATTTGATCCTGGTACTAAGCTTTTGTAGCAATTTTGTCAATGTGACAAAGAGGTACTATCATATTCAAAAGCTGACAGCATGTTCACTTCATCTACTTGCTTTGGTAGTGATCTGTAGACCGCTTTCTTCAAACACATGGTAAATGCTCTTTTGAATCTCTCCCGCTATCTTGAATCTTTTTAAAACGTTTTCCCCATACCCTCCCCCATCTCATTCTCTTAAAAACAAACACTGTGGCTATAACAAAAAACATGGTGGGTGGCGGTTTCTTTCTAAAAAAAATGGTTCATTTCTTTATTTTTTTAAGCTGGAATGAATTAATTTTGAATATTTCAAAGGGTATACTAGTGTATAATATTGCCCATTCTAAAATACAGGAAATATAACGCGTTTTCTGATTGGCTGGGTAGCATTACTTTAACTCTTTCACGTCCAGCTCGCCTTTCTCTCAGCACTTCGTTCGCGAACTTAAAATTCATGTGAGGTGTTTTAAATGGACAGAGCGTGCAGGCTTGTTTTCGTTTTCTGTAATAACTAACAGCATGCAGTTTAAAGTGCTTATGAAGCGAATCGAAACCAGTTTTTACATTTCTGAAAAGAGAAAAATTCAAAAGTATTAAGTGTAAAAAATTTCAAAGACTTTGGATAAGATGCCTCTGAGATATAGCTGCCAAGAATTTGCAGGTTTTGTGCTGATGATTGGCTAGCTCATTATGCATTCAAGGTATCCAGTTTTTCGTTTCGGGAACGTATACTGTATGCGACATAAGAGAAAATAGCAAGTTTTGCTCATATCTCGACACTAATTCACAACACGGAACTCAAACTCAAGCTGTTACAAGGAAATGATTCTATTTTTATTTAGAAACCTTTTTATCAGGTTTAAAATATTTTTAACTTAAATAAGTTTGATGTATTATTATATATCTCACTGAATCTGTACTGAAGTAAACAAAATGACTCAAGACATTTTCCAATTTGCATCTTAATGATAGCCACTGAACTCAAATCTTCCCTAACGCATAGCTGTTCTACAATTTCTCTGAAATTTTGCCTGTTTGTCTTTCTTATCATGATCTTTTCAGACAACCAAAAACTGTTTTCGCTTCATCGGCACTTTAACAGCAAACAGTATATAATGAAGAATTACCCCTCTTCCGTTCGTTCATGAACTTCATCCACAATTACGTGGCTCACACCAGGTAACATGGCTTCCCCCTCAAGACGCCTCAACAGGATTCCAGTCGTACAAAACAGCAATCGAGTGGAAGACGACTACAATGACGGTAAAAGAGTTTTTCATTAGAATTAGAGCTTGCCAAGCTAGAATTAGCTCGGGCCAAGTGGCATGGGGCTCATCTCCAGTTTTTGTAGGGCTAATCGGATGAGAGTCTTTAACTCTTTGACAAAAAAGGTCATTCCAGTCTTTGAATCTAGGCATAGCAAGGACTTGAACCCGAAACATTTTAAAAGGATGGAAGAAAAAGATATTACCTCCCTTTATTTGCCTCTACAGGGGAGCTGTTTAAAACACAAAAAAATAAGAATTGCAATCTTGTAAAAAAGAAATTAATTGCTGTTACTACGGGCTTGATCATCCTCCTTGAGTAACTTTTCTTATGCTACGAAAAGTCTTGAAAGGAATCAAAAATGCCAATTCCTGTACACATTGTCAAACTAATGCAAGAAGATGTTGTCCAATTTGCTGACAATAATGGCTGCATGTCTTTATGCTACGAACATTTAATTAGTCACTGTCAAAAGTTTTTAAGATTTTCTTTCGAAATTCACAATTATCTTAATTCCTTCTAAGTTTAAGTTTTAGAAATTTCATCCTAAAAATTAATTATGTTACTTCTAGTAAGCGTTGAAACGGTTTTCAAACTAAAATACTTAAAAAGTGCGACAAGTTAGTAGTACAAACTATTTAGACAGCTAAAAGTTTAAATATTGCGATTGGTGCCTCATAGGTGGTGTAAGGAGCTGATGTATCGAGTATTAGCCAACACCGAAAACTTGCTATGACAAAAGACCAAAGCTGAAAAATCTAGCTCCTTTACTATCATTGGCGTAGAGCAAAATTTTAACCTTGCATGGTTCGTCTTAATTACACTTTATTACTAAAAGGTACCTGTTTGCTTTCCAAACGGATCTGATACCCAACACTGTTCCCAATTTTCTCGGCTCTTTCACTAGCAACTCTTTCAGCAACCGACGTAGCTGAGATCCGACGGGGCTGAGTACAAATAATGAAGCAATCAGATCCCCGTTCAGTCCGTAAAAACGAATCCAGTATAAACTGAGGTATCTGCGTTGTTTTACCACACCTGAAAGTAAAAAACAAAATAATGTACCGAACATCAACACTTAGGAAAAATAATAATATGAACATAAGCTTGAAAATTCCGATTGACAGATACTGAAATATGTATAGATAAAAAGAAAGATCGTGATTAACAAGATAATAATAAAACTGGTTATAGATTAATCTCTCACACAGACGCACAATACTACACAATATTGATATCGGTCTATATTTGCCAGGATTGTCATTGTCACCAGTTTTATAAACTCGTAAAACTTTGGCTTTCTTCCAATCGTCTGGAAACGTACTCTGCTTGATGGATAAATTGAAAATGTAAGTAACCTGCTGATAAATCACTGGCGCAGCTAAGAATTAGCATTAAGAATCCTATTTGGAATATTGTCCAAACCTATAGCTTTTGAGACATTTAATTTTTGAAGTAATTTCTCAACCTGTGAGGGAGTCACGGGCATTATGGCATTATTTATGGATGGATGGATAGACAAAATTTTACAATGATAATTTATTGACAGACAGACAGACCAATAGACAGACAGATGGACGGGCAGGCAAGTGGGTGGATGGATGAATGTAAGGACTGATGCACTGTAAGGTATTATATAGATTTTGCGAATTAGCTCGTACAGCCTTGATGTAATAGGCAGTTAGACTCAAGTAATGTTACGTTATACGTTAATAATGACGACCCATTTAAATCAGAAGCTAGCTTGTTTTGTTCTGTCCGAAAAAAAAACATATAAAATTATATTTAGTTTGAAAATGCTTGCCCAATGTGGAAACAACATCTGGAAAATCCTAATTTTCTTTCGGTGATACAACTGATATTTCCCGCTTTATTTGCATGGTCAGAGTAAAGTGGCAACCAAGTTTTTGTCAAGTGCAAGGTGAAATTTGCCGGCTGTCACCTCTTGTTGAAATCTCTGCTGCTCTAACAAATTGATACTGACATCTACCTTCAGAGCCTCAAACACAAACTAAAATTAAATCTACTTTAGGATCCTGGGCCCAGTTGTTCAAAAGCCGATTAGCACTAACGCAGTGTTAAATTTTGATCGGAGTCTATGGTTTTACTTCCTATCTTACAGAGATGGGTTTGATCGGTAAATTTGGAATTAACAAATGCTTCCGGGAAAAACCTATTTAAACTGAGTTTTATATATAAGAGACATAATCTTTTCATTAGAGAAGCAACTGCTGATGTACTGTAATTTCTGCTTAAATTCAGCCCATCTTTGAACAGCCCAGCCGAGGAGAGCAAACTTCAAGGACTTAATAAAACACATGCACGGCTCCACTGGGGGGAAGTGGCACCGGGCATGTGTTTTATTAAAAAAATAATTTTTTTTCTACCATTTTTTATACGTACGTCTCAATAGTGTTTCATTATGACTCCTCCCTAACTTTTTCTCAATAAACAATGAGTCTTTTGTTAGAAACATCATATTCTCTACCCTGAGCACTATAATATTCTGTTAATTTTAAGTTTGGGAGATGCTTTTTTAGCCATTCTAGAAGGTCTAATTTAAAAAATTTTCTTGCGCGTTGTCCAACCATGGTGTGTCCTGTGTCAGTAAACTCGAGTCTTAGCCCCCCATGTTCAATTTCGTGGCGCCGTGCCTGCGCACGGCATTCCAGTCGAATCCATTCCATAACTACTATTCTTTATGTGTTTTTATTATTTCTGTTGCACAAATTTAGATTTTTTATCAGTTTCAATTGTCATAAACAACGCGGTAAGACACTGCCGGAGAAAATGAAAAAAAGATAGAAGACAATTTAGCTACAGATGTCTTTAGAAAATGGTTTTTAACAGAAAAGGATTATTTTTGGCTTTGCCTTAACAGTTTTGTTTTAGATGAAGTAAGACTTCTAACAGTGCTCAAAACTAAAACAATTGTAAACACACAGCAAGCCGTTGTGAGATGTAATCGTTCTCCATAGAGAAAGTTCCGTTCTCCTATTGTGAGATTGCGATGCTTCAAGCAGTGTTTTTTTGTTGTATAATATTTAAAGAAAAGAAGACGAACGCAAGCCATTTTTTTAATCCCCAGTAGCTTTAATTGTCCTGTAAAGATTTTAACGAATAATTTTTCTACGAAGGTCGAAGCTCTGTTGAAGGCCGATGTTTTTCGGTTTTTTGTTTGTTGATATGACTTGATTTAAACTTACATTTTCTGTATCGTGGCTACTTTCGTTTTTCAGAAAATCTTAGGTTCCTCGTTTTGCTTTTCATGTACTAGAATACTTCTGTTAAAACCTTACAGATTAAAAAACAGTGCGATTTTACCAAATGGAAAGTGGAAAGCTATGATCTATAAACAATTCTTAACAACTCTTAACAATGTAAGTGACAAATGTCGACATGCTTGAATTATTCAAAAACGGAAGTCCGAGTGACATCATAAATATTGAAAATGCATGAAGGTACAATACTCAATAGAAAAAAAATTGTAGTTTGCACTGAATCAAACAAACAAATTCATTTTTTTTCGTTTTAAATCTTGATGTTTTCTTTTCATTCAGGAAAAAAATTATCGTTTCAGTAGAATATGTGAAAGGAAATTAGAAACAAGACCAGTTTGACGCCTAGGAAAACTGAACATGATATCCAAAAATATCATGCGTATTAATTCTTCAAAGGTTCAGTTTTTGAAACTAAAACATTGTTTTATTTTAGAAAAATCTTTTGGATCTTGAATCATTACACTTAATTTTCTATGGGACTACAAAGACCGCAAAGTGATTTACAAGTCAGAATATATTTAAAATCGATTCCATGCCAACTCTAGCAATTTCTATCGTGCATCTTTGAAAGGATTCAAATAATGCATATATGGAAAGGCGTTCCTGAGATCCGGTGAATAGAAGTCTGTAATAGTGTCTGTATCCAAGAGAAATAAATTATTCACATTTTTTGTGCCTGTTTTATTAGACTTTATTTCTAGAGTGAATTAATGATAATCATTCAAAAGCAAATGTTCTTGTTAGTAAGACAGAAGATTTTTAGTTAGTCCCATTTTATTGTTCTTATAGTATTCTCATGTCTGATTAAAGTTTTCAAAGGTTCAACTTTATATGGATCATTTTTATATTTCTTGCAAATTAACTCAGTTACTGTAGTTTCTCACAGAATGCTTAACATTCTAATTACAATAGCTAAGCTTTTCCAAATCCTTGATTTTTAAAATAAAATGACATGTTAGACAGAAGTTTTATAATTTACAAAAAATTTTTAAAGGCTTTTTTTTAAAAAAGAAATTAACAGTTTGACAAACCATTGACTTAAAAGATGCTAAGGAAACACTCATTCGTTATGACAGTAATATCCTTAGCACATGTTCACTCACAGATAGAGTCGTTTGCATCTATTGGTTGCATAAGGGTTGCTACAACAGCTTTCTTCATAAGTTTAAAGTGACTTTACTTAAGATACGTGATGTTCCTGCCTTTCCCAGTTTACGTTCCCTCAAATTCAACGTTGGCACGTTTTGTCTTGCTCGCTGGCACTATAATCGCAATAGTTATTACTAGTAAATAATGATAATAATAATATTGCTTAAATCCCCAAAGTATACGTTTGTTAAATGAATTGAGGAAGGTTGTTGCGAAAATTACGTTTGGAAAACCTAAGATACACTGAATCTGGAAAAATTAAAGTTATGTTTTATTGCTGTTTTCAGAAGTAAATGCTGAATGACTGTTTGTTTCTCCAAATAGTTCCGCATCTCGTTATAACAGGCATACATGTTTTAATTCTTATTCAAACTCCTTAACAAAACATACGTCACAATTTATTTTGCTTTTCCTGTTGTTATGCAAATTGAATTGTATGTAATTAGCATCTTACAAGACCAGGCAGTGGTTTGATCTATTCTGAATCATATCCATCACTTGCATCTGTTTGTACATACAAGGGACTGATTTAGTTAGAATGTTGTTTCAGTTATGATGCTTGTTGTCTAATTATAAGCGCCTGAACAGAGTATGGTGTTCACGACTTGGCAGAAAGTTCTTCTCTGCCTTTTATCGTGCAACATTGTGACACATACAAACGCCGAAGGATTCATAAACGAACAACGTGCGGAAGGTATAGATTGGATTGTCCACGCTCTTGTTTGTAATTACTCTCTCATATGATATAATGAAAATTCAACTCAAGAAAATTTATTGCTTTGAAGGACATAAATTTCTGGATGATCACATTTATGATGACGAAACACACGTCCTATCAGGTCAGTTTGTTGTGTTTTATTTCTGGGTTTACCAGTAAAACGGCGAACAGTAGGAGAGATTAACGTCATTTGCACAACGAAGCTTCCAAAAAATTCAAAGTTTTAATTACAGGAAGTATCTATAATCTTCTACAAAATAAATGATTTTGCGATTGCTTCCTTTTAAAACTCTAAATTTCATTTCAGTCGAGTGTTGAGAGGAAATTGTCCCGCTTTTGTCAAATCAAATGTAAATTCAACCTACGGTTAGCATTTAAGTATTCCCCTATTTCCCCTCAGGCAAGTAGGTAAAACGTGGTTGAAAACTTAAAGAGATGTATGATATCTCACTTTTTCTTACAGTATTTTTACGCTTTCGATTATTTTTTGTAGCAATGCAGTACATAAACAGAGAATCGAGTTATTCATAGTTCGTCGTTGATTCAGCCAGCTGCCCGCGGAGCTGTTGTTTTTTTCTTTGAAAAGAGTAAAGAAACAAGAATGTATTAACAATTTAAACACAAAACATAGTCAAGCTAGGCATTTGGCTTGAACTTACAGAAAGTAAAATAATTTTATTTAGTATTACTTGGTCGCATTTAAATTTTTATTCTTAGCCTTAGGAGAGGGTATTGAAATGTATTCTGGTCCGACTTTCCGAAATAGATTTGTAAGAGAAAAGTTTTAAGTAAAGCCAGTTCTGAATTCAAATTCTTAATCTCTTAACACAAATTCTGCATACTTTGTCGTTAATATCAAGAACTAATTTTGCCTTTTTCTCGGCTGAGTTTGTCTCAATCCTTTTGATGTTTGAAAGATGCCTCGAGGACACTAATAATAAACCTGTTCCGGCTCCTTCTGTGTTTCTAATTCCGCAAGTCATTTGCGGTTATGTTATACGTGTTTTGTGATTACTGTCTTCTTCATATGAAAAATATTCTAATTTGATGTTAAAAGTTCATAAACCAGAAGGAAATGAGGGTCGAGGTTTAAAAAGTGCGAAAAACAAATTATATTTTTTTCATCTATGTACATTTATTCAAAACAGACATTTGTCAAATGTTTTTTCACAAGCCAAAATTCTATCAAAATCATGTATTTAATGTTTTTAAGGTTTAAGACCTTTAGTAGCGTAAATAAAAAGCAAGGAAATTAAATTTTATTTCTAAATGTATTTCAAAAGTAATGTTATTTGAGATGGAAGCAGAGGAAAGTATAAATTTAATGTATGTTGCCTTTAGCGATTTTTGTTTTATTTGTTTAATTTACCCGGCAATATTTAGACGGAAAGAACTGATTTAAATACACTAGGAAATTTAGCGATAATTTTTTTCTTACATTAAAAAAAGATTTTTAAAAAACCACAATTTACTAAAATCATCATTTTCATGTTTTTAATAAAGGTACAAAAAAAGCCTGAAATGTTTTTGTGCCTGTCTCATTTTATTGATGACTTGCCAAAGATCTATGACGCCATCCAAAGAAAATATATTGTTAAAGAAAGAAAAAAATAATAAAAAAAAAAATATATATATATATAGAATTGGGTTACTAAATGAAACTGCACATGATTAACTGCGACTCTGAGTTTCGTGCTTGCGCACTCATCAGGCAGATTTAATGAAGAAAATCCTATCGGCAAGTAAATATATATTTTT
>JAOBAY020126680.1:0-16048 GCA_025331085.2 Zoanthus sociatus | reverse complement strand
AATATGAAAAATGGGCAAATGGTCTGAAATCTCAGCACAAACAATTCCACTTATTGTGGTGTTGTGATGATTTAACACGTTGGTAAAAATGTTATCAATTAGGGAAGATGAATGGTGTGTTATTCTAGTTGGTTTTGATATCAGTGGATACAAATTTGATGAATAAGCACTATCTACAAATTGACTTGTTAGATCATGAGATTCTGCATTTAGTAAATTGATATTAAAGTCTCCTAGCAGGTAACAGTTTTTGTTTTCTCTATTTATTTTGTGCATGAGATGATTAAATTCGGTTAAAAAACCATTTATATTCTGGTTTGGTGGTCTATAAATTACACCAATTAGAGTGTTTTTCTCGTTTTTGTTTGATTTCAATAAAAAGTGATTCAAAAAAGCTAAGATTTTCATTTAGGTCATTTCTAAGTCTATAATCAGTGTTATTTAATATATAGAGTCCTACTCCACCACCCATTTTGTCTTTCCTTCCTTCGCAGATGAAATTGTAATTAGGAAGATTTATCAGAGGGGAGGGTTCAGACATCCATGTTTCAGATATACCTATGATATTAAAGTTAATTTCAAGTGAATCAATCATATTTTCAAGTGAATCAAAGTTCTTATTTAGGCTTCTAGCATTGACATGTAATAATGAGAAACTATTATTATGAGAAATATTTTTGTTACTGATTAGACAATTAAACTCCTTGTCAAGCACATACTTATCAGTTTGGTTTAGGAGTGTGTTATAATTATTTTCATCGTCAGTAATTAGTTCTAAGTATTTGTCATATAGAGAAAATGGATTAATATGTAACTCATCCAGATGTGAAGAATTAATCAATTTTCTTGGACCATATTTGAATTTATGTAAAGAATTAATAAATTCTGTATCATTTAGTTGAGCAAAAGGTAAACTCGAGTTTGAGCATGACTTGCACAACCATGATTCATTAACTTGGACTTCAGATTCTTGTAAATTTTCATGTAATACAGACTCAGTAATACAATTGAAATGATAATGTTTTTGGCAGCTGGAACATAATACTAATTGATTTTCAAAACTATTTTTAGGTTTTTTCACATTACAACAAACTGGAACGGCATCTTGTGGCATAAGGCACAAGTAACAATAACAATAACAATTATAATATTAAAAAGAAATTGGAACTTAGATATTAGAAAGATAATTAAACTATTTAATAGCTATATATTAAATATTGATACAACCAAAGGTATAAAAACATAAACTATTCAATAACATCCAAACATTAGGACAGTAGTAAGTTACCTCAAAACAGAAGATAGTTAATGCAGTTTACGATAAGTTCTTTATGAAACTATCAAGATCCACTAAAGATCTAAGCGTATCAATTTCATCTGGGACATCTTTTGTGCGCACAAAGATAATACCATCAATTGTCCATAGCTTATGGATTTCATCTTTGCAAATTTCATTCAAGTTCTGTATTGCTTGAAGCCTCCCTTTGGTTAGATCTTCATAAATGGATACGCGTTTTCCATCTTTGTCTTGATTCTTGACCGTTTTCCTTTTTTTCATTATTTCCGTTTTGTTATTGTGTTCCACCAGTTTGACAATTATTTGCCTCTCGCGCCTCGGTTTCTTTCGACCAGCTCTGTGGCTTCGGCAGATGTCCTCTTTCGAAATCGAGACTCCCAATTTGTCAATGATGGTGGAGATTGCGATTTCATCTGTGTTCTCGCCAGCTATTTCGGTGACGCCAGCGATGCGGATGTTATTTCTTCTGGAATACTGCTCCATGTCATCGATCTTCTTGCTAATTTTATCTTCCACGTTTTTGACATTTTTTACCTCCTTTGATAGTTTTTCGTGTGTTGATTGCATTTCGTTTAGATCAAAACTTAAGCTTTCCGATAGATTTGTTTTAAATTCATCAGAAGATACATATTTGTCTACTGCAGTTACTGCAATTGATTCGATTTTTTTTGTTTGAGATTTCTCGATCCAACTATCTAGCTTTTGCTCAAGTATTGGCCACATGGAGCCGATGAAATCTTCCGCTTCAATAGACGCTGATTTCTTCGATCTCGGATAATCGTCTTTAACACAGTCATCAAATGTTAAATTCGTGCCTGTTAAAGGTGTATCTTTCTTGTCTGGAATTTTTTGTGGAATCACGGGTGTGTGTTGATCAGCAATCTTGTGCTTCTGTGATTTACTAAGATTTGGCATGATTGTAGAGGATCGGATGAATGATTCAAAATCTGTGTGAACCACGCTGATATATTCCTCAAATACTGAATGCAAAAGCAATTATAATAATCATTGATCGTTGAGGTTCATCTAATATGACTTTTAAGATGTCGATGAAGGCGATTGTTAATGATTAGTCCATCGTGTTTGGATTATTTCGCAGGAGCTCAAAATAAGGCAGCCATCTTTATGAAAATAAACACCAAATAACTTTCTTCGTGTCAGTTTCTTAGGTTTCAGTTTTTTAATTTTGGTGAGGATAATGAAGTGAAGCCAGGACTGATTGTAATATCGTAGAATTAGAGCTGGAGTGTGGTTCTTGTCAGGGGCATACAGAATTCTTTGCATTTCGATGAGTGTTTGGAGCAGCTGCATTACTTCTGGGGAGATCTTCCCAGGCTCTTCAAGAACTGCTGCAACTCTTATGGCAGCATCTCTGTGGTCCACCCCTCGCTTGCAATCCTTGCCTTGGTAAGATGCTTCAATGCCTTCCTTCATGTTCTTTGATTGGGCATTAGGTAGGTGGTGTGGTATCTCAGTTAAAATGTTTTCGATATGTTGGCTCACATCATGCAAGGGCTCAGTAGGGAGCACCTCATACCTATCAAGGGCAATATCTTCAAGTTTGGCAAGGGGCTTGTTGAATAACAGAGTGGGAACCCTCTGCTTTCCTTTCATTTCTTCAGCCAAGAGATTTTCCAGTTCCTTCTTTGTTTTCCCTTCATATACCCCACGTGATGCCAGTTCTTCCTCCAACTGTTTCCTGTCTAAATCTCGTAGTGGTTTTGGCTTGAGCTGGAGTGTATGTCGTCTTGAGATCACACCCTGCAGTGCTGCCTTTTGCCTGTCTTGAAAGGTCACCAAAGGACAGTTAAGCACATGATCAATTTCGTAGACCCTGTCTGCATGGACTCCACAGGTACAACAGAAATAGTGTCCCCCCTTTTGCTGCCCCTCTTCAAATGCCCTGGCTGGATTGTCAGCACTAAAGAATCGCATGACGTCCGTGATTGGTATGTTGTCAGCAGTTGGCAGTGTGTCTCGTAGTAATGTAATACACTGCAGTCTGGTTTTAGAGTAGGCCAGCTGCTCCATATCACTGCTACCACATCTAGCCACAATGTGTAACTGTGGCTCCTTAACAGCTTTCTGAACATCAATGGAGGTACCTGTTTTGGCTTTGTACTCCTCGTCTGTAAGATAGAATGCTGGGTCATAGATTGTAGACACCAGGCAGGCCATATAACCATGGTTTGCAACTGTTGAGGTGTCATGCCACACCAAAATATGTCGTGTTCTTTCTATTTTCTTTAGATATTCACATCTTTCCTCTTTAGTTTGATTCTTCGCCAGTTCTCCAAGCTTTTCAAGCCGCCTCTTGATCTCCTCCTCTGCTAGGTCATCATAATAACTGTCAGTGTTGCATCTCATATATTTTCGTTGCTCTTCCAAAGTCTTTGCTCTAATGTCTGTCAGTGGTATTTTCCTTCCTTCTGCTACAAATTCTTCCTTCTTCACCTTGAAATCCTTTGTCAGAATTAGTTTTTGGTATTGTGTACATAAAAAGAAATAGAATTATGCTAAGCAGAATCCGTCCATTATCAGGGATCAACTCGATGCAAAAAGCCTTGCATGTTATATATAACACATAACAAGAATTCATGAACTTACGTATCATGCATTAACATAACTTTATAGTAAAAAAAAAACGATTATATATTTATTGTTTCAATGAAATAAGATAACCATAGACCTCAGCTCATTAAGGACACTTAGCAAATAACCAATCCTTTGTCTGCAACTGAGGTACATTAGGTACCGTTAAAGGTTTTATCCTACTAAAATAGGTGTATTAATTATTTAAAACAATCAATAAAATTAATATTCAATTCAATTCAATTCAACTTTAATGTGATTCCACCTAGAGTTTACAAAGAACAGTTTAAAGTACAAAAGTGCTATAATACAAGTTCAATAGTATAAATGAACATTAACAAGTTGTTTTACTATAGATTACTTAATATACACACACACTTACACACACACACATATATATATATATTTGAACAGTAATACACACCTTTCTAGGTACAATTGCCTCCCCAATGGTTATCTCTCCACTCGCAATTCTTTCATCACGTGTTTTCCGCAGCTTTGTTGGAGGGGGCTCAGTCGCAAAACTTATCTCACCACCAGCACTTCTTCTCTTCCATTTTCTCACAGTTTTATGGTCATCACTATGGGGACACGGTGACTTGAACCTCTTGATGTTAACTCCTTGGCTGACCATGTACGCTTTTACAATTTGTCCACCATTACTGGCTAGGTTTTCACGCTGGTTTCGCACATTGTACTTGATGGCCAGTGCTCGCCATGACACAACCCTCATCTTCATATCCATTCACCTCCTTCAAACAAGCAGCTTTGTCCCAGTCCATTGCCTCCACATTACCCACATGGTTCTTTGCTTTCTTTTGTGTTGGTTGGTTTTCTAATTTCTGTTTTCTCTTTATTGCAGCTGCCTTGGTCTCAAAGGAAGTAGCTAGTCGGTCACGCTGCCTTGACCTTAGTGAATGACTGCTACCATAGCACCTGTAATTCATTTTTAAAATAAAAGTCAAGAAAGCCAGATATCTTGGGGAAGTGAATCAAAACAATTTTGCTTAGGAAACTGGTTTCTATGGAGCATTAATTAATCGTTTGCTCAACTACTCTTACGAAACTGTTCATTATTGCACAAGTTTGACATGTTTGATGATGTCATCAATTTCAATTTTTGAGCCATAAGAGCCTATGATATATTTTGGCGATATATCTCTTTCAAAAGTAGTAAATAGAAAAGTATGAAGCGATCTTCAGTTAGTTTGCATTAAAAATGTAAAGCAACATACAGTTATGTGATGCATAAACCATTAATTTGGTCAAACATTGTCAAAGTTATTATAGCAGAATGAGAAAATAACGATAAAACCCCAACTACAGCCAATGGATTTACTAGGTAACGTTAAAAATGAATTGTTTATGTTAATATGCTAAGCACTTAGATTTTCTTGGAAATTTGGGCTCGACAGCAGAGACTCCAATTCAATTATTTACCGTTGTTGACACCTCAAGGTAATCATTTTCCCAAAATAGAGCGTACATTTTTTGTGTAGTAATTAAAGCCCCAACCTAATCTTCGTATTATTGAAAAGAAGAACATTTCCGCTAATTACGACCTTAATCTCAAGTGATTTGGAGTTACACCGCATAGGTAAAACGTGTCTTGAAAAAAAAGAGTTCCAAAACTTGATCTTAGCCTGTTCATGAGATAAAACTAATAGACACAATTTCTGATATTTGCTGGTCTTAAGATGGGAAGCAAGGAAACTATCAACGCGATCCTCACACACACTGTAACTTTGAAATCCTTCAAGGACTTTGAGATTATCATGAACTTCCTACACAAACGAGGAATATTCTCTCTTAATAGAATCCCCACCACCCTCAGGGATTCATTTGGCATCTAATAAACAACTCAAAGGCGTTCAAAGAGTTTAACAGATGTAGTTGTCGATCCATCTATTACCCGAGGATCAAGGCTTCTTAAGAAACGGACCATTGGAAATTTAAGTGGGCATTTCTCCAGCAATTTTCCAGCCGTACTGGAAAGGAATGCTTTGGCATCAAATTCAAAATGTTTCATTTCTTCACTTGAAATTACTTGATCTTGCTTCAAATGATCCAGCTCTTTTCGTCTTACTATACCAGTGTCACGTTCCTTGCAAGTCTTCTTGTTCTTGTCTAATGAAACATCAACCATTGCTACTTGGGTAAACCTGTCGGCTGATAACAAAACATTTTCCTTTATAAACCTATTCATCACTGAACACAAAAGAAATGGTACCATTGGCTTTTCGGTTTGATACATCTCCAGAAATGGTTGGGCTGACCCGGTGGGAAGTCTTGAGCTAGGGATATCCAAAAGAGGTGTTTATCCCTCAACAACTTGTCTTCATTGATAGCTTTTTTACAGATTGTTACGCTGCATGTTCTTTTGGTCTGTCTTGTTATACCTGATTGCAGTACTCTTTGATGTACGGAAGAAGTGTGATTGACTTGTTTGCGACTGTAAGATTTTCAAGCCACCTATCAGAGATAAAGAAAGAATTAAATATATTATATAATAAATAAGAAATGCCAAGAAAAAAACTTAACTATGACTGCAAAATTTCGAAGGCAACATGTCCATGCCAGTATATGTAACGTAGTTTTCACATCTGGCAGAAGAATCTTTGAAAAGTTTGTATTCCTTTTTCAAATAGTTGTCTAAGTCCCAGTTCGTTGTATTTGCACCTGTTTGAAAAGCTTTATGAACTGTATGCAGGCCATAAGTGCCTAACTCAATCAATGATGATAAGTTCAACTTCAGCACGAATTTTCTTCAATTCTCTTTCAAATGCTAGATTTACATTGGGTCCATCAATGCCAATGTGCCATCTTTTTGATGCATCAACTTTTTTAGTGGACAGTGATGTAAAATGTTTTCTGCTTTACCATGACCTATGAACAGCGATGTAAGATACCTTGACTGTACTCTGTCAGTCTCGTTGCACCAATAACGTACGTGGACATCCATCCGCTTACTTTGCAATTCCGTATTTAGCGACTCATCAAACAAGAATGTATGAGCAGGTGACTTTTGAACATACCAAAGCAATTTCTCCAAAATGGGATCCAGACCAAACGTTGTGACATATCGATATTCAGATTCACTCAAGGAATACCCCTCAACAATTTGGCTGTCAGAAAACATTTTTCTGAAAAGTTCATTAATTCCTATATTTGAATGAGCTGAGAAATGTGACTCTACACATTTTAAGTACCACAGAATTTCAGTATCAGCGATGCTTTTGGAAAGATTACTAAGATTGTGAATCGATGGTGACTGCCCAGATTGAACTTCCTCTGTTTGGTTTTCATCCTTGGATGCTTGTGTTGTGGTGTTGATTGCAGGTGTAGCAAAGCTTGATATTGGATTCAGAGAAGAGATGTATTTGGAAAGCGTTGGGTGTCTAGAACAGTTTATGTGTGCATTAAATGCTGCAACCCCCGCACTCGCCAAACTGAATTTACGGTTGCAAACCTTACAAAAAGCATTTTGTCTTTCATCTTTAAGGCTTTGCAGCCAGTTCCTATAGTCATTCTCAGTTAACCACTGGGGATTAAATACGCATCTCCTTCCAGCAAGCCTAATTAGAACAAAAATGTATTACCTGAATATAAAAAAGAAAGGACATTTTTGACAACACGATTTATTTATTAAATTTATTCTGTTTAGGATAGTTTTCATTAAAATGTAATAGTAGTTTTTAGAACAATAGCCTTTATTCATGATGACCTCACGAGACTTTTTTTCGCATCAATACGAGGCTTGGTGGTGAAGTTGCACGAGTTTTGACTGTAGAGTGTTGTGATTGTTTCGGCATGTGTTCACTTTTTTGTGAAGAAGATATGGATGGAGCTTCGCTAAATGGACGATCTCCGCTCGACCTGAATCTAAAGAACTAAAACGATGGCTTTTCTACCGAAAAGGAGCTAAGGTGACGGGAATGAAGCGAGCTTTTGCAGAGAGATAATTTCCCGTATTTATATTGCAACTCTTTGCAAAAAATATTTCGATTCTCCATATATAAAATTATATGAAATATTTTTGTGAACTGTCACTTTTTCTTTTCAGAGTGCAGAACATTGCAGACGGACTTGATGAAAACCTTGTAGATCCTGATAATGGCCAAAACATTGCAAGAAAACGACAAACACTCGGTCTTGACATCTCATGTTCGTTTGTTAGTGTTATTGATAACACTTACCCTGAGATCTCTATGTTTCTAGCTATATGTTTCCGCCGTGTGTCGCCCCTTGGAAAAAATTTGCTGATGGAAGATTAATTCTTCCAGAATTTTCCCTTGCAAACATAGTAGAGTATTTCACCACACGAAAAGTTTGCGATGGACAAGAAGCTGATGACTTCAAGCACATAAACAACCGCTCTTACCCACTCTTCAAAGCAGGTCATGTTCAATGGATCAAGTTAGTGAAAGGGAACGACGGCAATATATTTATTTAAACACTGTATGCCTTCCAGAATTGCGGAAAGACAAAGAATACAAAATACAAGTCGTACTTTCTTCTTCTGGTAAAATTATTTTCGCCCAAGACGGTTGTCCGGCAAGGAAAGGCCCCAGAGGAAGCTGCAAACATATTGCAGCATTCTGTTATGCTCTGGAAGAGTTTGTACGCTTAAGATTTACAAGAACGTTTCAATCATGTACCTCAAGCCTTCAAACTTGGAATCAGCGACGGCCAAAGAAACTACAACCTCGAGCTATTTATGAAATTTCATTCCAGAAAGCTGAGTTTGGAAGAGTGAAGAATAAAAACTTAAAGCCATTTCCCAGCGAGTTTTATGCTATTCCTTCACGTGGTCGCAGAGATGTAGCCAATGCTACCACAAAACTTGCAAGTTTATGTAAACTGTTACCGAAGCCCTGTGGCTTTCTCAAGGTACTAAGCAGAGACCATATTCATTGTTGACAATGTTATAGTCAATCCCTCAAGCAGCCCCCCTCCACCTACGCCTCCTTCAACCCCCACGAACCTTCGAACTGTACAACTGACCCATCCCCTGAGCCAGTGCTCGCATTAAACCCTCCCTCAACCAAAAGTGCAGCTGTGATGTCAACTGTGAATGCAGACCTAAGGCCTTCATTAACCTTAACCCCTCCTTCAACCCCCACAACCCATCATACTGTACCACTGCCCCCACCCCCCAAGACTGTGCTCATCCTCCCTCAACCCAAAGTGCAGCTGTGATGTCAACTGTAAATGCAGACCTGAGGCGTTCATTAATCTTAACTCCTCCTTCAATCGCCACAACCTCCACCAAAAATCTTATATTAGTTTCAACAACTACACATATTCCAACTTACCCTGATCACAGGCTTGAAGTTCCAATTAAACTTCCCATTGTTGACAATGATGTTAAAGTCACTGCTATACCAGACTGTTTGACACAAGCCCAAAAAGAACTTTACAAAAACAAGGTCAAAATAGAACTTGCAAAGGCAACTGAAATTGAAGGCTTAACACAACAACAGTCTGGAAATGATGAATGGTTTAAGCATCGGCAATGCAGACTCACTGCTTCAAATTTTGGTGCAGTTCTTAAACGAAAGAAAGAGGACTGTTCACTATTTCTGGAAAGGATGATAAGCAAACCAAAAAATCTGAATGTCAGCTCACTGAAATATGGTAGGGATAACGAGGATGCAGTAGCAAATTATTTTGTTAAGTATCAGGAAAGGCATGGGCACCCTGGTGTTAAAGTATTCCCATGTGGTTTGGTTATCAACCCCAAGTTCAGCTGGCTGGGTGCATCCCCAGATAGAATTGTATTTGACCCAACCAGTGACCCTCCCATTGGTGTCCTTGAAGCTAAATGTATAGAGTCAGGTAAGGGGAAAACACCCCTTGAAACATTCAAGGATAAAAGAGAACCTGAAAATGGGAAAAAGAAAAGTTTCTGTTTAATGAAACACAAGGACAAACTACAGCTTGACAGAAAACACAACTACTACCACCAAGTACAAGGACAGTGTGGTGTCACAGGCAGCAAGTGGTGCGATTTCATTCTAATGACTGACCTGACCCTTGGTGATGAAGGTGTTCATATTGAAAGAATACACTTTGACAAGAACTGGCACAAAGAACCTTTTATGAAGTTAACTAACTTCTATTTCTCAAACCTCTTGCCAAAGTTAGCATGTGACTAAATGTTTTTATTTTTTAGAAGTACCTGTAGACAACATCTAAGATTGGTATTTACTTGGTATTAGTAGATTTATAATAATTAGTATAGAAAATCACATGATCTTGAGTATAATTCGTATTTAGTAGATACAAGTGGTCGACTGGACTCGCACAGTTTGAGAATTTTGAAAACATAACGAGTGCCTAGTAATTACGAATTGTAGATCATGCTATTTTTTATTTCTAAAATACTCAACAAAATTACTTTGATAAAAAACAGGGCATCTAGAAATCAATCATGCTAATGTCAAAAGGTTTCTTTTTATTCAGAAGTAACAATATAATACAAGTGATGAGTTTTAAAAATGTTTTTTAATACAAATCTAAAAAAATAGTAATAAAATATAAAAAAATTAATTTAAAACAAGTTCTGAGTTCGTGAAGCCATCCAAATGTATGTCGTCACCATAACAACTTAATTGGGACTCTGAAGAATACAATGTTTGCAAAAATTGTACTCTTCTCCACCAATCAGAATCAAGTAATTTTGTTGAGTATATTACAATCATATTAAAAAAAATATTTATTGGTATTTCTACAATATAATTATTCAGAAATTCTGGAACACATTTAAGGAAAATATCAAATTTGTAATAAATGTTAATAACAAATATAAAAAGTATTTACTATTTGCCATACTAATTTACAAGTTTATAGGCCTGGTACACAACTATATATAAACATTGAAAATATTTCTCTATGATAATCTAGTGAATTACTATGAATCAGTAAAAAATACTAAAACCTAATCAATACAAATGGTTCAAAATGTAAATAAATAAGTATGCTAGCAAACTCAAATTTCATAAAACATTATTCAGATTAAGTTCATGGACCTTAGTACTGATCACATTCTCATCTTTAAGAATAAGTTAAGGAAATGATTTACAACTATCTTTTAAGCATGATATTTTTTGCGAAATTCATTCCAATGCATGAAAGAATCTGTCAAAAAGTTGCCACATAAGAAGCCTTTAGTAAAACAAAACTCCAATTTATTTTTCATACTCTTTAGTTTTGATCATTTACATTAAAATAAACCGAACATCAAAAGGTACATACTATAATGTTCACATTGTTGTTTACACAACCTTTGTGATTACTGCTAAACAAATCTAACATGTTCCAAGATTTCAAACTTGATTTTAATAATCCCCAGCAGATTTAAAATGCAAATTTGTTTGGTTATTGTTGTCACATAGAGGATCTAAATAAAATAAAAGTTACATTTTACCGGTGGAACAATCTTGAACCAGTGGTGGTAAAAAATTTGTCAGCATGGCACAAACAAAAAACACTTGATCAATCAATCCAGATGAACACAAAGTAATCGGTACATAATCCAGAATATGATAGTTCTTTATTCTTTCGATGGCGCGTTCAACATGAATGCGGTATCTAGCAATACGTCTTGTCTCCACAAGTTCACTTTCGTCAAACTGATCCTTACCTTTAAGGAATGGTGGGATGTTAAGTCTTACTCCGAGAGATGCCAAATCGTCTTGAATGTCGAACCCTCGATCTGCCATCAAAACATCTCCCCTTGCCCAGTCTTTGTTCAGAATGCCACTACGAACAGTCAAGTCTCTGTCTGACACCGATCCACCTTCAAGGGTGGAAATAAAATTTATTGCCCCCGCACCACTAATACCAACGAGAGCTTTCAGTGTGTTTCGGTTTTTATAAGTTGAAAATGTGAGTTGCTGTGCTTCGGGGTTCTTTGGTTGCTCGATAAATATCTCAGTTGCATCAATAATGCATCTCAAAGTAGGGCAAAACTCCTTAACTTTGTCTGGTAGATCTTCAAAACATTGTTCTCGTGTTGGCCAGATATCCACTTCTTTAAATCTATGATAAAGTGCATTAACCCATGTGGTGAAAATTTTTGAAACTTGTGATTGAGATATATCAAAGCGTACTGCGAGATCCTGCTCAAGCATACCCACTCGAAGTCTTGTTAAAACTAGCAATAGCTCGTCCTCTGGAGAAAGTTTCCTCGCTGGACCTGGTTTGGCCTCTGCATCACTCGATTTTGTCGCCCCACTTGTTCCCCAGTAGTTCAAATTATTAATTTCGTCGCCCATAAATTTAACTAAACAGTCGAACTGTGCCTTTCCGAATCCTGTGTAAAACTGGAAAACTGTTTCATCGCTACTTAAGTTATTAACCGAAAACCGCTTTCCTGCGAGAGCTGATTCTGCAGCCTCTCTTTTTTTCGTTTCTTCATGTAGTAACTTCTCCAAATCTCCAACTTTTAGTCGTAGAAGCTCAGCTTCTTGAAGCGGTTTGTCAGAAACTTGCCCATCCGCAAGGCTTTCCTGCTAACCGGTGAATTCGCCCAGGTACAATTTCGCCCAGTTACGCTCAAGTGAACTCGCCCAGGTTTTACGGTGAATAGCGCTGCGCGCGAGTTCTAAAAATAGAGTGTATACCCACGTGACTCAGACAAACACACTCGAGCTTTGACAGTGGAAGTATGCGGAAGTAGGCGGTGATGAGAAAGTTTTCGACTTAAATTCGCTTTTAGATTCAAATATGGTCAGTACAAAACATTGCTGTTGGGGACGATGTACAAGTGACTCGAGATACCCTGAAAGGTTACCTAAATCGCTCAAGGAAATGGCACTGAATGGCAAGAAAATCTTCATACCGTTCCCGAAGCCATCACAAGGCATGGAGCGTTGCAAGCGTTGGATAAATGCTTGTTCTCGTCTAAATTTTACTGTAGAAAATATCACAAGAAACACCTATATTTGTGCTTTGCACTGGCCAGGTCAACAAGGACCAACAAATGAATATCCCGATCCCTTGAAGGCGAACTTAACGGCTAGGGAAGTAGAAGCTCGAGCAAGAAGAAAGAGGAAGGCTCCGCAGCGGAGGATCGAGCAAACCGCTTGTAAGTACACTAAACACAACCCCATGGATGACACTTATTATGAAACTGAATTTATCAAGGATAAGAGTACTCAAACGCCATTTGGCAAGTTCGAGATGGCTGCGAAAATAGAAAGCGTGATTTTAAAGAACGAGTCCGCCGCAAGTACCACGCACATGTATAAAGTAGTGAGCAATGTTTCGTATGAAATTATAGGAAAGGACTCGAAGAAAATGAAACATTTTACTGGTTTAACAAGCAACCAGTTCGATTGTCTGTATAATTTTTTAAATGATGTTTGCCCTTTAGATAAATTAACCTTTTGGAGTTGCCAGCAAAGCGGAAAAAAAATCTCACCCGTCTCGTGTAAATTGCCAGAATGGTCTTCGAAGGAGAAACTGTTTATATGTTTATTACGACTTAGAAGGGGTTTTACAATCAAAACTATGTCTCTGCTGCTCAGCTGCCCTGGTAAGAAAATTAAAGAAACTTCAATCAGGGACGTATTTACAACATTCATACAGTTAATGTACAAAATTTTCCGGCAAATGGAAAAAGTTATGTTTCCTTCTCGTGAAATACTTCGAAGGACTTTGCCTAAAGTTTTCAAAACAATAAAAAATGCAAGGTGTAGTGTTGACTGCACCGAGTTTAAAGTTGAAACATCGAGAAATTTTGCCCAACAAGGCAACACTTACTCATCCTACAAGCATAGTAATACATTTAAATGTATGATAGCCGTAACTCCAAATGGGGGTTCTTGTTTTGTATCCGACTTGTTCGAAGGAAGCATTTCCGATGTACAAATATTTGAAGAAAGTGGTATATTAAGGCACATTAATCCAGGTGATGTCATACTAGTAGATAGGGGATTTACAGTGCAAGACTTGTTGAATCCATTGCAAGCCCATATCAATATCCCATCATTCTTAAAAGGAAGAAGCAGTTTAAGTGCCGCAGAAGAACTTTGCACTCGTAAGATTGCAAAAGCAAGAATACATGTTGAGAGGTTCAACCAACGACTAAAGGAATTTAAATTGATTGGAAGAACAATACCACTATCACTTTCCCCATTGGCGACCCAAATGGTAGTAGTTGCTTGTGCATTAGTCAACTTCCAGCAAGTTCTTTGTAAATAAATTTTAATTTGATGACTGACAAATAAGTGAGGCTGCCGGTGGAAAAATAATAACTTTATTTTATGTATTAATTTGTATAATCAATGACATGTTTTTTTTCTACCAACAAAAATTATTTGTCACACAGACTAGCAATATCCTAAAAGAAGTTATTGTGCTTTTCTGCCACCTGTATCTTTGCTTTTGAATTAATGCAGTTAATTTTTTTTTACTTTGGGAAAAATCATTTTTGCAAAGTATAATTTTGTGGTTTTTTTTAATTGACCAAAAATTCCCAAGGCAGCGATAGACACAATGTTTATTCTGTTAGTCTTGTTTTGTGATGAAAAGTTGCAAAGTGGTAGAAAATAATGAAAAAAGTTGATATTGGGGGGAACAATTTTCTTTGTGGATTACCACCTTAATTATTTTCGGAATACCAGCCACAGATGTTGTTAAACATGTTCTTAAAATATCTTTACTGATTTTAAACAATATAAATAATACATGTACTGTATGTGGTACATTTGTGTATACATTGATTTGTACATGTACTTTGTACTGTATCAAATTTTAAAATACAGTTTGTCTCGAGAGATAAACCTGTAAGAACTTTGATTTGATGTAAAATTGTTATCTGCGAACTTTAAGTAAAAAATAAATGTTCTTCACCTTTCTGAGCTTCAGCATGTTCTTAACATGTTCTTAAATTTTTGGCAATTTTCAGCCTCATGTTCTTATAAAAAAGGTTCTTATAAAAAAATAAGAGTATGAAACAATATTCATTAATATTTTTACAGCAGTAAGCTGATATGTGAAGTAGCTTGAAAAGCAGAGGGGGAAAGCCTTGATAAGTTGGAGGATGATTATTCAGGACCCAATAGTAAAACATGTATCTGCACTACTTAAGTATGGCCCTTCGATTTTTCAATCTCTAAAATATAAGAAACTCAGTTTATCAGTTCATCACAAACTGAAATGACATACTTCCATTAAGTACATTTATATGTATATGTTGCAGTTAATTTTTGAATTCAGTTAAATCTTGTTTTTAATTAGTTATTTTTTTTCTAACTAGTTAATTTTTTTTCTAAATAGTTTTTTTGTCCTAACTAGTTATTTTTTTTAACTAGTTAGTTTTTTTTCTAACTAGTTAGTTTTTTTAACTAAGTGATTTTATAAGGTCTGAAAAAGATATAAGAATAAAACAACAGAGAGTTTGCATCGATTGCTTGTGTGGCCCAGTAGTTAAGATAGTTGACTTGAAATCCAGAGTATAGAGGTTCAAATCTTGGTGAGTATAAATAAAACTTTGTTGTGAAAAAAATGTTGTTGATTGATGTGTCTGGGGGGTGGGGGTGCAGTTTAGGTGGGTAAAGGGGTTAGGGTTGGGATTAGGAAGGAAGAGAAGAGGAGAGAAAAAGAAGAAAAAGTACAAAATGTTTTTGTTTGATTCAAAATAACCCAGTTAGAAAAAACTAACTAGGAAGAAAAAATAACTAACTAGTTAGAAAAAAACTAGTTAAAAAAAACTAACTAGTTAGAAAAAAATTAAAATTAACTGAAATAAAAAATTATCTACAACATATACATATGTAAATTTGCAGTTCACAAAATTTTGAAAATTTGCATTAATTTTCTGTTTCATTGAAGTAGCATTTGTTTACAGTTTGTGCTCTATTAAGGATTATGACTTGTTAAGTAAATACAGTAATACAGGTAATCATTTAATAAGTTAGGTGAGTAATTCACTATTTGATGTAGAATTTTAAAATGTCATACAACATACACAATGTGACTCAATAGATAGCCATTTGGCTGACCAGTGAACTTAAATATTCCTGTGTTAGGTTGCCTGTATTCTCTAAGGCCATCGTAGATTAGCCAGCTATCTGCATAACTGAAAATGCAAATGTAATGAAATCCATTCCATAATGTTGCACTGTGGAAATTAAGACATTTACCGTTCAA
>JAOBAY020126596.1:0-16058 GCA_025331085.2 Zoanthus sociatus | reverse complement strand
GGGGGTAATAATTTAGGTACTTATCGGTAATCAGTCAAATAAAATTTTGTCAGTTTCATAAAAACAGATTTTTTTTTTATTACAAAACAGGCTTACGAGGGTGTCGTTGTCGTCAGCTGACTACAAAAACGGTGACTGTTAAAGGACCAAATGGTATGAAAATTTTACTGACCTTTTACTGCCAATATCATAAAACCATAATCATAAGATAAGATTTCTGCCTTCCAACCTCGAGGTCCCAGGTTCAATCCCCGCTGCTTTGCCGAGATTTGTAATATTCGTGTGACCTTCTTTACCACCCGGCATTGTCTAATGGCGGTGTGTTTGGTAAAGTTGGTATAACATTTCTCCCTTCTAACCACAAGGTCCCAGGTTCGATCCCCCGCTGCTTTGCCGAGATTTGAATATTTGTGTGACCTTCTTTACCATCAAACATTGTCTAATGGCGGCATGGTTGGTTGAAGTTGGTATAAGATCTCTACCTTCCAACCACAAGGTCCCAGATTCGATCCCCGGCTCTGCCGAGATATGAATATTTGTGTGACCTTCTTTACCATCAAACATTGTCTAATGGCGGCGTGGTTGGTGCAGTTGGTATAAGATCTCTGCCTTCCAACCACAAGATCCCAGGTTTGATCCCCGGCTTTACCGAGATTTGAATATTTGTTTGACCTTCTTTACTATCAAACATTGTCTAATGGCGGTGTGGTTGGTGCAGTTGATAAAAGATCTCTGCCTTCCAACCACAAGATCCCAGGTTTGATCCCCGGCTTTACCGAGATTTGAATATTTGTGTGACCTTTACCACCAAACATTGTCAACGGTCGGCGTGCTTTTCATTTGTAAAGAATGCTGTTAGATATCGGTAGATATCTATGTGTAGCTAAGGAGTTGAGGGAGATGAGGATATGCAGTGAAATGAAAATGGCTGACTCTATACAATGATTTTTTGTGAACTTTACTCCATTGAAGGTTTTCATTTATCAGAGTATATACTTAATTGATTTGGCGGGCTTTCTAACCCATTGCTTTACACTTGTCCAAAATTTAGCGCCTTTTAAGCAAGTTTGAAGCTTGGGTTTCTTTTTTTGCAAGCACAGCACTTTGCTACGTTTTTGCCACGTTTTTTGTTTACAACCAAATGGTCGAGAAAGATAATTTCAGATCTTAAAAAACACTGCGATACTTTTTATCTACTTTTTTCGATGTGACTCACATCTTAGGCAGTTACAATAGAACAAAAGAAACGTTAAGTTTATACTGGAAATGCGTACATAATTAACATATTAACATAATGTGCGTAAAATACATGTTTATACTGTGAAATTTAAATTAAAATGTTTTACTTGTTTAGCTTTTCAAAATATAACTGAACCCTTTGCTAAATACCGCGGATCATTGAAAGTTGTTGGTTTTCTGCAAAGGAAGCTAAAATATGGCGATTCCCGGCTTTCATTGACAAGATAGCGATAGGAATCTAACTGTCTTGCGACGTGTGAAAACAATTGAAATACTGGTTGAGTTTTTCCGATCCTTATTAAATTACTTAACTTACATCTCGAAGGACTGCTAAGTAATTTTAAAACAAGGTAAGATGATAATTTTCTTTTAAGGTTTGATCGCGAGTTTCAGCTTTTGATAAATTTCAGTATATATTTTGCTATCTGCTCCTGAGAGTTTTCCTGCATGTTCGCTTGTATTTTAAAAGTTCTCTTTTTCAGCTTTTTTTATGCATATTTTTTTTGTGATTTATACTCTATTCTATTTGAACTACGTCATTTTAATTATATACTAACTTACTTTAGAATTTCTTACTTGTATAAATTTTTGCTAAAATTCGTGAAGCCATGTATAGGGCTGTGCATTGCAGTGAACTCAGATTGCATGATAAAAAAAATAGGTACCCTATGGGTACACGTGTCTACTGCTGTGAGTTGTAGGTATTCCTCAATATAAAATTCGGAATGGCATTATTACTAGGGACTTCCAAAGGATCCCCTCGTTTAAAAGTTGCGCTTCGTATTTTTTTTCATCATTTTTTGTCTTCAACTACAAAAATGTAGAATGAATTGCAATTGGCTATTTGCGTCCCGTGCAAGTCATGGCATGAAGCATTTGTTTTCTCCTTTTCCAGCATTGTAGGCCGATGTTATATTTTTACTATGATTTCGTGTTATATTTCAAGCAATTCCTCGCAAATGTTTTCTGAATGTTCTGGAGCTTTTAATCACCAGTGTGAAATTAAACTTTCCATTCATAGGATTTGGCAAAGAATGTCAGATTGTCGCTTTAATTAAGATATCTGTATCAAATATGACAGTATTTTGTTTAAAAACGAAAGCCATTTTTTTATTATTTTGCTGCTAAAATTGCAACAATTGCAAAACAACTTTTGCTCAGTTTACGTTATTATTAAAGACAGAAACAAAATATTTCTAAGGATTACAGGCCGAACAGCAGGCTTGAGTTTTGACATGCCTGGATAAATTTACTTTAATATTTATACAGAATATCTTTCTCGTTATAGCAAAATTCTTGATTTTTCATTAAAAGAAAATAAAAAGGGATAAGATTTGAAATGTTCAAGAACACACTTAATGAGAATTCAAAATAAGGAACACGTTTGTTTTGATCGAAACAAACCTTGTTTAAATTTCAAAACATTCTTCACAGTGGCAATCTTTTCTGATTCTCTGTTTAACTTACCAAATCTCTAATCTTCAAGGTTTAACCTCTTGATCACTTGCATGGAACTACTCTGCCACACACGAGGTTGAGGAATCCGGAACGTCATCGGGAAATCATAATCAACCGGTGCTAGATTTTGATTGAATAATGTGAACTGTTTTTGTTTCTGATTGGTTCTCCGTATTCTGCGTTGCATACAAAGTTGCATTTTCTCGATATCATAGTGTCTACTAGCGCATGCGCAGTAGACACAAAAAAAACGCAACAAACGGCTGTGCTCTTAAAACTATGAGAAACCTGTTCAAACACAAACACAAGCTTTTCTTTGCTGCGTTATGAAAGGAACGCAAATTCGCAGCTTATCTTTAAAACAGAAACTTTTCACGTTGTTTTTATGAAATCACTCGGCAGTCCGTCGGGAAGTAAGTTCAGCTATTAAATAAACAATTAAAAAAAACAACATGTAACTAAAATGTTATCGCACGTCGATGAGACTAAGGTTGCTCGATAAAATAAACATCTCCATTTTTTCAATTATATAAACTATAATCGATCGAAATATTTTCAATCACTGTAAAGCCGGTATTCAGTAAATCTATAGCAAAGGACTCAATTCCATTTTGAAAATCAAATAGAAAAAATAGGTAGTCATGGATTACATGTAGCTACAGCAATAGCATTCTTGCCTTTGGCGAATGATATAGAGCAAAAGCTTCTTTCAGTAGTCTGTTTTAATTTTCAAAACGACCGTATTCTTGGGTACCCTGTGTGACTCCTATAGCTCAATGCATGTCTACTTGGATACCCTGTGGCTATTAGTTACATCCCTCATCCTCTCACACAAGATATCAGCTGTAGCTACAAACCGAATAAAAACGTTGCAAAGAGCTGCAATTGTTCCCTGTGGGAGGAGGGGGGTACTCGCCCATACATGATATACGGGTACGTGCCGCCCTATAGGGTATGGTTTTCGAGCTGTAGGGTCTGGGATAGGCTATCATATTTGCCTGTGGTTTGCGATAGGGTATCTACTTTGGCACGGGTCAGGGATTTAATTTTCTGGTATAGGTTACACTTTCTGGTGTTGAGAGAGTTATGATAACATGTATGGTATTAACAAAACGACCAGCACAGATGTTACGGCAGTCCTATAAACACGCTGATAGAAAAGGTACAGTTAGGCAGCTTTTAACGCATGTTTACTTAGGGGTAGGGTATGATTTTTGACTTAAAGGTCTGGGGTAGGTATCAATTTTAAACACTCATAGGTCTGGGATAGGGTCAGGGTTTTGACCTTTTGGCGGCACACCCCTACCCAAAAACTAATAGAGTACCCCTACCGTTGAAAGAAAAACTGCCCGGGAAAACCCACGTTAAGATCAACACACCGTAAGGTAGCTATGTTGCCAGCATGGTTGTCGCGTTAGTGTAGTGGTCATCACACCCGACTAGTAATCCGGGGAACGAGGGTTCAAATTCCATCTGTGGCAACATGTTTTTCTTTCAGTTTATTCTATATATACATTATTTCAGGATGGGTTTTCCGTATATTCTAATAGTATAATGACTAATGGTGGTAATAGTTAGGTGGGTTAATTAGGGTTTGTAGGTGTAGACTGATAAATAGGTAGTTAAATTAATGAATAAAGAAACTGGTTTGTAGACATACAGGTACAAGTAGTAAAAGAGTCAAACGTTAAAAATAGAGTTTTACAATTGTCGATCACACAAAACCAAGAATGTAGATAGGTATCAATTGTGAACTGTAAGAATGTAAACATAACAATTGAAAATTATCCTATACGAGCCAATGGTATTATCAGTATGACCACGGAGTCAGGTTGGCATAGTGGTCATCAGTCGCGCTTCCCACCTTTACGACCCGGGATCGAGTCCATGCAGGGCTCCGCATGTGGGCTGAGATTTGTTGATCTCAATCTGACTCCGAGGGTTTTTCTCTGGGTACTCCGGTTTTCCTCCCTTTGCAAATTCAACTTTCACGCCAAAATCTGAGCCATCAGGCGATTAAACATTAACCTTTGGCTAGAAAGAATGGACAGCCGCTTCCTTCGTAATTGACGTTAAATATAGTATTTTATTTATATGTATTAGTCAAGAACGAACTGTATTAAAAATGTGTTTATATTGGACATTAGAAATTCTGCGCCTCGCGCAAGCTTTTTGCATGGATTATCCACTGCATACTTATTCAGCTCCTCGTAATTACTATTCACTCAGCCTGAACAGCTGGGCGAACTTCGTTGGCGCAGTTGTAAGATCTTTGCTTTCCGTCCACAAGATCTCCAGTTTATCACGACTCTACCGAGATTTGAATATTTGTGTGACCTTTTTTCCGCCTAAACTAACTCAGTTTTCCATCCTGGGGTGGTAAATGGGTACCAGCGACTGCTGGGAGCTAACCTGCGATGAATTAGTTTCCTGTCCAGGAGGAGTCAAAGACGCTCCACGGCTTAACACTACAGAAACCGGGGATAAGCGCCTGCTCCATGGGCCACTAGGCTCGTAAAGGATTTAGCTAGCCTTACCAGTTAGCATAGCGCTTCAAAGGGTTTAGTTTTCAATATTATAGTCATTCACAGTTAAAAGTGTCAAGCTTTTATTAAAGGGATTTCCAATGTTATGCATATCCGTCTCCAATAAATTGGTGCTCGTCTACTCTGCACACTTTGCAGTGCTGTGTAAAATGTAAAATGTAAACGATTTCTGCTTGTAGGAGCTATCGTTTATAGAATTGTGCTACGCACGTGTAGTTACAGCTCACAGAGTACTTGTATTATGATAAAACCAATGAAAACATTTTAAAATAATGTTTTTAGGGCACCAGTGCGTAGAGACCGTACAGAAATGCGGGTGTGAGAAGAGCTGTTACCGAGTTACCTATAAAGAGGCGTTTGTTGTCAGGACTCATGATCTTGTGCATAACACCACCCGAACATCTACAAAGGTATCATGCAGATTAGTTATGTTACATGAAGTTAGAAGTGCTTTGCCTTCGAAACTTAAAAACAAAACAGTGATAGCACTAACCAATTACAAGAGGCAGCGTGACTCACTGGTCAGAGTCCGGCCGGAATTTGAATGCGGACGACCCGACCCAACTCGGGATACTGGATAGATTTGGCTTGGTGATCCTTGAGAGAAATTCACAACCCTTTGTAAATAGTCAACTGTTGCGCTTCCTACCGTTCTGGGCTTGTTTTGTATATTTCTTGTCATTTCTCTTAACCCTAGAAGCCTCGAACATAACGAGTTACACGAACGCTCAAGGGGGAAGGAAGGGGGGAGGGGTGGGGGAAAATTGGACCCCTTTCTACTTTCAACACAAGTCATCCGATTGACATCATATGTGACACATAAAACAACTTTCTTTTGTACTTTCTATTAAGTGTATACACGTGTTCCCTTATTGGTTTCCATAGCAACCGTTGCTATATAAATGACCTCACAAGGGAAAAAAATATGATTTTTAATTCTCGTGTTTTCATTTATCTCCCATAGGAGCTCGTTAAGACTAACAAAATATATCAACGAATATAAATACTGTTTTTATTTTCTGTTTAAGCCATAATTTGAATCAATAAACCGCTTATGGGCAACTAACTCAACCTCATAACCTCAAAATTTTGAAACGACTCAAAAATATGACATGTCAATTAACATATCATTGTTACATGGTCTGTTTAATAATAATTAGATAATGGAGATGTCAATTTGACATCTTAAGTTGCCATGGCAACAAATGAGGCCGCCATCTTGAATTTTTAGGTTTGTTATTAGATTTTATTGAATTATAATACTGTAAATGATAAGAAAAAGCATTTAATGATTGAAAACTACAGGATATTTACAGTCCATCGCAAATTTTGTTAGTATTTAGTCAATCTTTAGTTCAAGGTAGAAATTTAAAGTCAACGCGCAAATTGCGTGACTTACTGGGATGACATCATCAGTCGTGACGTAACTTATACTTGGTGTTGAAAGATGTTTTAACAAGCAGAAAACAACAAAATATTAAAGATTGGATCATATTGGTCCTCCATATTTTCTCGAATCTTCTTGGGTTAAAGCTACTTTTCTCGATTTGCATCTAAGCTATTTCACAAGCAGGCTTTTATTATCGCAATTATTTATTATATATGGCTATCACAGTCTTGTTGTTGTTGTACTCAGTGAACTAAATACTTCAGTTCAGCCACAAATTTGGCCATCAAGGCCCCACAACCATCGTAATCATCTTTCTGGTCACATTCCACGTTCCCTGGGCTTTTATTTGACTCAATTATCTTAGATGAAACTGAAGCCTGTACTTGTACTAAGACTTTAGTGCAGCTCCTAAATTTGGCAGCTGACGACCCACTATCAACGTAATCATCTTTCTGGTCACATCTCACTTGCCCTGGGTTTATATTGGGGTTATCTTTGATAGGAATGGTCTTTACTTGTTTTAGATACTTTAGTGCAGCTATTAAAACTGGATACTAAGGCCCCACTACCAAGATGATTATCTTTCCGGTCACGTCCCACTTACTCTGGGCTTTTATTGGGGTAAGTTATCTTTGATGAAGCTGCTGGTCTTTACTTGTTTTAAGAGCTTTAGTGCAGCCACTAAAATTGGACACTAAGGTCCCACTACCCATCCTTCCGGTCACATTCCACTTGCTTTGGGCTTTTGTTGTACTTAATAATCTTAAATAAGACTGAAGCCCGTACTTGTACCAAAACGTTAGTGCAGTTACTAAATTTGGCAGCTAAGTTCCCACTACCAACTCAACCATCTTTTCGGTCACATTCAACTTGCCTTGGGCTTTTGTTAGACTTAGTTATCTTAAATGAGACTGAATCCTGTACTTGTACTAAGACTCTGGTACAGCTCCTAAATTTGGTCGCTAACGCCTCACTACCAGCTTAACCATCTTTCCGGTCATCACCCCATACATGCATTGCACTCTTACTGCATTTGTTTATGTATTGTTGAAACGTCTGATGACGCCCAATGAAATAGACGTATCGGGGTATAAGGTGTAGCCAAGGCAGCATTCCCGTCAGTGGTTGAGACTGTCGTTACGGAGCAGCAAAAGATACAGTTGTTTTCTATTATTGTCCGTTTTTGTGGTATTGGTAACTCGTGTCATAGGATTATCTCATACTCCTGTTCAACAAAACACTTTGGATTTAACGGCTAAACGCTTCTGCCTACAACGGCTCAAAATTTCTCTTTCTTCCTATTCCACTCGAGGATAACCTAATATCTGTTAACTTTATAAATGCGTTGTTACCTAACAATTCCAGTTAACCAGAAAATGATCTAATAGGCTTTTAATGCCATTTTAATATTTTGATATTTTACTGGCGTTTCGAATTAAAAAGTTGGTTTTTAGCAAGCTTTATTTGGACCGAATAAACATGCCGGATATTTTGAGTTACGTTGCTTGTTTGGTTGCAAAAATAGGATAATAGTTAGCTATTTAAATTGCGAACACCTTTAATTTGGAATTGATGAAACTATGTATTGGGAGAAGTTTGTCGAATTTGTATTATTTATTTATTTTTCCTTCAGTTACTTTCCGTTGATTTGATAAGTATCTAATAAACAGTTTGTTTTCCCTCCCGAAGGCACATTTTGCAAGCCTGATTAATTGACAGAGGAATTCCTTTCCAATTGACAAAGTCGAGTGGCATGATTTTTCTTTTCATCACATTTTGATAACTTTTGTTTATCATAGTGTACCATATATATCACAGCTAAATGGATTCCGCTTTGTTTTTTTAAGCAGCCTGTCTCAGTTTTTACGCCTCTTTCTTCTCAACCTAAATATTGCTGTAAGAAGAAACCTACCGTTTTCCATTTTAGATTAAAAACATAAAAAGTAAAAAAAGGAGAGAAAAGAAAATAGGTTTGAGATTTTCTGGTGTCATCCATGCCCATTACTCTTGTCACATCATGGATCAATCAGCCATTCTATAAATATATATTCGTTAAAACACGCGCTACCTCCGCTTCAAGATAATATTCACAAATTAAATTGTAGAACTTTTGTATGAAATTGTAACGTCTGTTGACTGGAAATAAGCTAAAACTGCTTTTTATAACTTTGCTTTAAAATTCGGTAGAAATGTATAAATTATAATTAGAGGTCGTATATTTTTGAATCTATTTTTTCACTTTTAAAAAAGTGTGTATGCGTTTTAGCAAAGTAAGTGTATGCGTTGCTATTGTACCAGTGCTGCTTTGCGAGCACAGATATTCCTTTTCTTTGTTTTATCGTAGTATCAGCAGTGTCAACATAATTATTGTTAATAGGCGGTATTTCAGTGTAATTTCTGGCCTCAACAGGTAATTGATGTAGGTCGATGCGTTGGCTCTTGTTCCGGAGGCGTGAAAGGCGGATGTCTTTACTGGTGAGTGATTATCATTATAGAAATTGTCGTCATCCTTTTAACTAATTCGGTAAAATCTGAAAACATTCATGGCATGGTGTCTGGTCATCTTTAAAAATACGATGCCTTCTCGTGGCTGTGCGGTTCAGGACCTACAAATCCCGCTTTCACGTACTCGTTGGGGTTTTTTCGGTTACATTACATTATATTCAATGTCATCGCACTTGGTAAATAGCTAGATGGCCTACTTTTCGCTCATGGCTTTTGGGCTTCGTAATCCTTATTAGCTTTTAAACTTATTGTTGGTTTATTATAAAGTCCTAACTAGTAGAAAGTATACTTACAGGCTTGTAGTGTCTTTGATAGCTCAATCCTTTAGGAAGTGAATAGCTATTGGCTGCCGCTTTCTGCACTGTTAACAATGTATATTGTTATTGTCAACAGTGTCGTTGTCTCTGTTGTCATCTACGTCGCTGTTATCGCTGGTACCAGTGCCATCGCTGTCACTGGTGCCATCGTTGTTATTGCTAGCTATCATTGTTATTGCTGTTGTTGTTGTCGTTGTTGCTGTTGTCATTGTTATTGCTGTTGTCATTGTTATCGCATTTGCCATTGCTGTCTTTGTTGTAATTGCTATCTCTGTTGTCAGTGTTGACGCTGTTGTCATTGCTGTTGATATTGACATTGCTGTCACATTTGCCATCGTTTTCACTGTTGTAATTCTTAACGCTGTTGTCATGTTGTAATTGTTGCTGTTGGCATTGTTGTTGCTGTTGTCATTGTCGCATTTACCATCGTTGTCACTGTTGTAATTGTTATCTCTGTTGTCAGTGTTAATGCTGTTGTCAGTGTTATCGCTGTTGTTATTGTCGTTGCTGTTATCTTTGTTGTTTCTGTTGTCATTGCTGTAATCGCTCTCGTCGTTGTTGCCATCGTTATTGCGATTTTTTTCTGCTACGCAATGTTAGAGTTGTTGAAGGCGTAAAAGATAAGTTATCTCTTAAACAAGGCTACTTATCATTCATAGTTTAGCACGAATTCTTGAGATAAAAGTGCTATACAGGGGCGTAGCTAGAGTCAGACATAGCCGGCAAATACCACTCCCCTCTAAATATTGAACAGGAAGTATTTTACATAAAAATGTATATAACAACCTAATCCGTACTCGTGATGAGGACACGAAAAAAGGGTTGAAAGAAATGAATCGTCTTCAGGCGAGTTTATCTCTTTGCCTGTCCTTTGTACTACATACAAAGTTCCAAAAAGCAACCCCGCTATCAGAACGTTTCTTTTGTAAAGAGACTTTTGTCCCCCTTCCTTAAATCTAGAATTTAACTATGTAGAATTGTATAGTTTAAAAACAGTTCTTGTGTAAGCAGTCATATTAGCAGGCTGAACAGACTCCTGTTTCCTGTTTTCCAACACACAAAGACAGTGTCGGAGTAATGAATGTTCCCATGTGAATATTTGACCAACTATTTCTATGTCCAACTGTAATTTAGACCGAGCTCTTATATAAAATGTTTCGATTATCGCTTCGAGCGACTGACGAAAGGTTAACGCTCGAAACGTCATTTAAACCAATGAAGGTAAATACAAGTCCAGACACGGATTTTGATTGAATTTCAGGACTATTGGATAAAATATCGTAAAAGTTAACGATAACGTTTCGAGAACCGTTGTTTTTTGTTTTACTACTTTAGAAACAGTAAATATTGATTATCTTTTCTAACGAAAGCAGTTCGAACATTGCATTTCTGGCGTTTTAATTCTAACTGGTTGACACAATCTTGGTTTTCAGTTCATATGCGGTTTGACCTTTTATTGAACCGATGCCAGGCTGAAAAATATGCGGGGGAGGTGAAGTTTTCAAAATCCAATTTTCAAAATGTAATGAAATTTAATAATCCATTTATTGCATTCTCGCTTGCTGGATATGATGTGATATAGTTCGCCTTGTCGGCTACTATCATTTTATATCCAAAGCGCATTCCAGGAATAATTGTTAAGTAGTTTGAGTATTTCGACATGACTGACTGGGAACTTCGCTAATTTAGATAATTAAGAATGTTTTTTGTTAAAAATGTGAAAGAAGATCAAGACCAGAAATAACATAAAAACGCTTTTTAAACATTTGCATCCTTTGATGCAATTGCAAAACGAGCGAAACCAATTAGAGTTACAAATATTTAAAGAAGAACAAGGTTTGCATTTTTTTCTCTGACTTCATAATAATTCCGGAGAACGGCCTTTTTATAGAGAGATTATTATAATCGCCTTCGAACTATTGAACATTCTAGCTATGATTTCTTATTGGTTTAGGAAGTTTTTAATTCATCGAAAATAATGTATTCACATCGAGGCAATAAAAGGATTTCAATCTTCATTTGGAGATAATAGAAACAAATACTTCATTTAAGACAGTTGCAAAGGAAGTGGTAGACCCGACATTCTTCCTATAGCTAGCTAGAGCCTAATGTTTAAACGCTCTACGGCTCAGATCTTGGCGTGAAAGTTGAATTTGCAGAGGAGGAAAACCGGAGTACCCGGAGAAAAACCTTAGGAGTAAAATTGAGATCGACAAATCTCAGCCCAGATGCGGAGCCCAGGACTCGATCCCTGGTCGTAGAGATTAAAGGCGCGACTGATGACCACTACGCCATCCTGACTCTATGAGCTCTCTTCGTTTGCTTCCATTCACCTTTTATAACTTTTCAAAACTAGGATAAAAATCTCTCATATGGTTTTTGTAGGCTTTAAGGTGAGCTAATTGTTTTCTCTCTTATCCTTGTTTCTACATTTAGAGATAAATTCTGTTCTTGTTTTAAGAAGGTTTATTCAACAGGGATTTCCAACGTTTTTAAAGAGTATATATCAGTTGTGGGAATTTTGTATGTATAAATACCCTTACCCTTCTAATGGATGGCAAAAAAATTTCCATTTATTTTTTAAATTATTGTTTAACCGGTTTATATTTATACTTACTACTTTTAGCGTGCGTGGTTTGCGCAGTTAACATTGGTGTACGATTTCGACACCAGTTCGATTCCCGGCTTTGCCAAGATTTAATTATTTGTACGACCCTCTTACCTGCCTTAGCTAACTCGGCTTTCCATCCTTCCGGGGAAGGTAAATGAGTACCAGCTTCTGCTGAGAGGAAACCTGCGATGGATTAGTGTCCCGTCCAGGGGAAGTCAAAAACTCTCATCCGCTTAACAACTCAGAAACCGGAGATAAGCGTCGGCTCTATGGGCCACTTGGCTTGAAAGGATTTAGCTTTTTTTCTTCTCAATGACCCTCACCTGCCTACAACTCTATTTACCTTCCACACTTTTTCTTTTTTTACTTTTTTTCTTTTTTTTAGTGTGGTACACAGCATAAATTGAACTACTGACTACTGAATCTGTTTGAATCTGTAGTCCTAAAGTTCATGTGCTCCACTTGACCACGCAAGCAACCGTTGCCAGCTTGCCAGTTTTTAACAATTATTCACTGAAGTGGAAAGGAATAGTGGTAAATATATCCACCACTTTTACTGACACTGAGGTGAATAATTGTTTTAGTTTATACAACACAAACTAGATAACTAGCAGACCAAAGAGTAACTTTATTTGTGATATTTTGAAACCGAAGCGAACGGGAAGCCATTTTGTTTTTCTTCTGCTGCTCGGACTTGAATAGTACTTGGCTAATAACTTCCGAGTTAGCCAATCAGTTTGCACGAAAAGTACTATTCACTTGTGCGGTATATGCTAATTCTAGGTATCACTAGTTATTGGTCTCAGATTGATAGGAGAAAAAATATTGGTTAAAAATAAAGAAACTGGTTTGAAAAAATAAATTTTTGGAAAAAAAAAGAGTGCTCAATATACCATTGTAGTGCGCCTAGAGTGCTCAATACCATAGCGGGGTAGAGCGACAAAATAAGAATTATTATTACTTGATTTCATCTACAACTTGCAGCAACGATCAAAACATATTACTGATGTACTGAAATTATAGTTTTGATCACTGCTGAAAGTAGTGCACGATCAAGTGCGACGGCGCCCTTCGACAGTTTTTTTATTATAACATTTATTGTTGCAGGCTTCCAGTGCTTGGGAAGAAAACTGACCGCAAAAAACGAGCCGCTGTTGATCCCTTCATCAAAACTTGTTTAATCAATAGACAAAGCAGATCTCCTCTGTGTGTTCCTAAAGAAACCCGGACTGTAACGTTGGAAACACTCACTGGCCCAACCAACGTCGATGTAATCAGTACTTGCGTATGTTCATAGCGGTATTGCTCTTACAAGAATCAAGTACTCCATCTATAAATCGAGTAGAATGCTCACTGCGGCTTCACTGAACTAAAAACGACGAAAGCAATTCTGCTTCAAAAAAACACTGATAATAAAAACTAAGCGTAAACGTTAGGTTTTAAGAATTCTTCCCCGTCTCTTTAAAAGAAAATCAGCTGTTTAGTGGGGTAGTTTTTTTTACAAGTGTTCGACGTAATTTTATTTTTTAGTTTTTGCTTACATTTCCGTAGAAGTACGGTAAAATTATTTGAAAGGGGGCTTATTCACTGCATATGTTGTTCATGTCAAACATGAAATTTGCTAAACTATAGTGTTTTTATGTTAAAAACTATATTAGTTTTTGAACTCACCTCCGCGTAGTGCTTTTTTGTAGTTGGTGTCAAAAAGCACGGTATTTCTAGTTCAAGTATAAAAGTTGTATTTATGTTAAGCCTATAACAAAACTATTCATTCCCTACCAGTTTCTCGCGTTCGTAATCATGTCAGACATGAAAATTAATAAGCGTAGGAGTTTCTGTGCAAAGGACTGTGTGTAGCCTGCGCTGCTGACACTCTATTCCTCTGTTATCTCGACGGTTGAAAGAGCTTGGGCTGGCTGCCTCGCAGGCTAGACTGTGTGAAGGCTTAAAAATAGTTAGAAGTTTTTATAAGACTAACCATGCACACATCTTCGATGTGAAAAGACGAGAATTTCTAAGTTTTATAAGTCAAATTATTATGTATTTATGTTATGTTTAAAGCTGGGGACACACTATCGCTGTCGCCTTATCGTCGCGGCTCAACGACTTGGCGAGACAGCGACCAAGAAATAATGCAAGACACACTGTCGTCGACGATTCGGCAGAGCGATCAAAATTTATATCACATTTCAAGGTAGATTCTATATATTTTTCCCTTTACTTGGTCAAGTTGCGAAAGGAAACAATTGAACATCAATGCGTTTCTTATACATAATATGGGAATATACGAAATGTGAATATACCTGAAATATTTTAGCCCATCACTCGCATTTCGTCTGCAATTTTTTCCCATATGTTGGCTTTCATCTTTCCATTTTTATAATCCTTCATAGACATATCATAAATTACGGGATACATTCGAAAACTATTGATAAGTGCCTCTTCAAACGACGCCATGTTGAAAACTTTGTAGCAGCGACTCAGCAATTCCATATGCTTCAGCGAATTCGCTGGATGGAACGTAGCGACGCAGCGACAGCGCTTGGTAACCGGGCAATGTTGTCGCTAGGCCGTAGCGACATGGCGACAGCGATAGTGTGTCCCCAGCTTTATGCGTATACTACAGGCCCGTATAAGGTTTTTTCTGAGAGAAAATCTAAGGCCGTCTTGTGAGATTAACATGTTATCTTGTTCAGTTTGTGGACTTTCATTTTCGAATAATAATGATAATGATAATAACTTTATTTAGGTGTCAAGTCTTACTTAGCCGACCAAAGGCCTACTAATTGGGGACTTAACATTGACCAATGATCCTTTTTATTTCATGTGGGCATGTTTTTATAGATAGATTCTATGTGTATCATACACATAGAAGTAGAGAGAGAAGTAAGATTGCCGAAATTGCTACTTACACTGACTATCAGAACTTTCCGTATTTCTTTTTAAAGAAACAACTAAGGTATGGCATCCAATGTTTTTTACCCTTCTCTTCTTTTCGTCCCATCATAGCAGCACGAGAAGCAAAGTCACGAAGTACAAATGAATCTAGAGTTCTCATCTTGCTTGCTAACTCGTTTAGTTAGTATCGGATAAGAGAAAAGCAAGCAACTGACTAGTCCTGTCTAGACTGTGACTCACGAGCACAGTAGCCTTGCTTTCTGTTTATCTAATAAAATTTGTGGGAATGTATCAGTTAGTTGGTGAACTAAGATTTCATTATCGAATCTCAGGGTTTTTTTTTCTTCCAATGTCTGGAAGAGAAGTTTGTCTTGCTACTTTTACTGAAAATGCCCCTAAAAAATTATATCGGAAGCCCATGCATGGGGTGCCGACGCACCCCCGCGCCGCACACCCCCCTCAGTCCCAGCCTACGGGGCCCCTAAGTTTTGGCGGGTTCTCCGGTTTTCCCAGTGACTGAGGTATAACTAGGTGTTGTAATCATGGCTCCGGCAAATCCTATTGCCTTGTCCGAAAAGTCGACAGTAATTGCTACAATATGAACGACCGTGTATGTAGGCGTGCATGCCTTGTTTGTGCATGAATCAAAAAGTAAGTTTTGATTTAAATAAGATGTATGGGTTGTGTGTGTATAGAAAATAATCATAAAATAAATAAATATTTTAGTAAAGAGTTAGAATTGTTTTAGCAAATAGTAGGGCCAGGGACAGTAATATGTAGTATATAGTTATACTTTAATAAGAATATGAAAATCTTGGGGGGTAAAAATGGTTAAGTTTTCGGTTTCAATTAGGGTTGGGTTGTAAAATATTAAAGTTAGAGTTTGGGATGTCAATATAAGTCTATATTTTCTATTTTTGTTGCATGCCATTGACAATGGCAGGCAACTATCACATAGCTCAAAATTGGATGTCTCCGCGAACGATGTCCAACCAGTCACGTGACATATAACAATAGTAATTGTGCAAGGGTGTTAAAAAATACCTAATATGGCAACAACTACCAAATATAGATTTGAGTTGCTTTACCACATG
>JAOBAY020126521.1:0-16063 GCA_025331085.2 Zoanthus sociatus | reverse complement strand
TGGGGTAGTACTCTCGTTTGTTGACAAACTATATGTTCGATCAGGGCATGGTTTTCAGATCATCCAGTCTAGAACAGGATGAATAAATCACGGAAATGTTTGTCAAGAACAGGGTATAAAAGTTTGCAATGTCTACAAACTGTTTAGTGCAGGATGCAACAATATTTCCCGAATGAGAATTCGTTTGACTGGGTTTCGATGTGCGTGAATTTTTGCGTGATTCACAGTTTCAGTTTTAGTTTCAGTTTCAGTTTATTAGCCACCAAAATAACAAAGTTATTTATAGAGTTCTTTATACTAATGGTGAAGTGGACCATAGGAAACCGCAAGGCTTATACAAGATGATCCCCTGAGCTCTCTTTAGAATTCAGTTGCTAATCGGTGCAGCTTCTTTATCTTTGTCCTGGAACACGCAGACAGCAATTAAGACAATCCATTGTCCCATTTAGTTACTTTTTGATGTAAACTGACTTGAAAGAATCGAATGTTGCTAGTCTAGAACAGGGTATCAAAATCGAGTCATTTTTAGTTTAGAACAGGTTCAGATTTGTGTAGGTCAAGCAGTACACCCCATGCACCCAAAGTTTTGGCGAGTGCTACCCCCTCCCGTCTCCCGGGTGTATCATCGGCATCAGTTGTTTGAATAATAATAATAACTTATCAAAAAGTAATCATTCTTTTGTTTGTTCTTCAGGGATTCCTACTAATTAGAATACTTGTTCTCAATCTTTCTCGCAAATCTATAGAATGACTCGGGCGAACATATTCTGATTGTTTTGAAAATATATATAACATAGGTATGATTGAGTTACAATTACCCCTAGTGTCCTTTTTATTCTCCCAAGAAAAAGCTTTTACTTTGCAAGTTTAGTTTAAATACTTTTTAAAGTTTATAAAACTATCTTCAGTCCGGGTTAAGTGTCGATCTTAGCATGCGTCGAACGAGATTGCACCTTTATGCACATGATAAGTTCAACGTTTGTCCCAATTACGATCGACTGATTGAGTTTCGATCAACCCAGTCGTTCTAATCGACGTGCGGTGTCGCCGGGTTAGAACGGCATAAGATCGACTGTGGGTCAAACGTCGAACTTATCATTCGTCGAACTGACTTCATAAATTAATTATGATAAAGTGGGATAATATATGTTAAAACCATTAGTTCGACGTTTGACTCAAGAGTCGAACGTAATTAATTTTGGTCGACCAAAAGTGTATTTTCGTTCGATGCATGCTAAGATTGACGTACGTTTAACCCGGGCCTTAGGTTTTCTTTAACTTTAGATGTTTTAATAAGTACATTTCATAGGTAATTTCTACCAGCTGTGTGAACAACCGAACAACCGTGAATTTCAATTCTTGTTAATGCACAAATTTCAGTTTATATTAAATCCTCTGTAGATGGTGACGACTTTGTGACTTTCTCCAGTGATGAAGAGCTTGCCATTGCGCTAGAAGAAGTGAAACAAGGAGTCCTGTATGTGTTGGTCAGGCTAGCCAGCGACAGTAAGTAGATATTGCGGGAAGATACTTGACAAACATCTGTGCTCACACAATCTCTTTGTGGGAACTAAAGTACTTGAGTCTCAGACGACCTAGACGCTTTGGGGCAGGTGCAATTTGCAGAATGCAGAATGCTGAATGCAGAACACAATTGCAGTATACTAGGACAGTGGAAAAAAGTATAGCACCGACTTTTCTGTAATCGCGGCCATAAAACCTTTCCTTTCGCGCAAGTTGAGTAATTTTAGGATTAGGGTAAGGCTTATGGTTAGCTATCGGGTTAGGGTTTATAGTCACGTTCTGCATTCAGCATTCTGCAAATTACACCCGCTGGACTCTTTGTCACATTGTGTGTATGCGTGTAAATGGACCCAAATGATGTTCCTACTTTATCACTGAAAACGAAAAATATATATATTTTTGTCTTTCATCAATTTTTTTTTCTGCGTATATAGGCTAGTGGTATTGTGATTAGAATCAAAATTTGAAAGACCGCGGTTTCGTATTTAAGAAACACCACCAAGTGCAACTGGAAGTCAGTTCCACGAGATTACTGATTAGTATAAGAACTGGGTACCCCCCTCACTCAGAATTGTTGCTTTCACGTTTACAGAGCGTCAATTTGACTGTCCTTATTTGGACAAGCTGCATCACTGCCCATATCTTATGAAGAGCCTTTGTGGAGCTGATCAAGGTCGCTCAGCGGAAGAGGAGCCTCAAGGATGTCCTTATCTGGAAAAGTTCCAAGGAAGCGGATGTCCATACATACAAAATGGTTATTGTAATTGCCCTTATCTTGCATGCTGTCTGGGCCTGAGTTCTGGAAATAGATTTGGAACAAAGGGAAAATGCCCTTTTGGATTTGGCTTTCGTAAAGGATGCCCTCTCGGGTTTGGCGGACGTGGTGGATATTGTCCTCTGGGATTTGGCTTTCTTGGTATTGGAAATCAAGGGGGATGTCCCCTAGGGTTCGGTCTCGGTGGTCAAGGCTATGGTGCTATGGGAGGTAGGTGTGTCAAAAAAAGAAACGTGTGGAATGCTTAAGTCTTGGGAAAGAGGGAGGGAGCTTTAGGATGTTTCTAACTATGACCCCATCGTTCTCGTTCTTTCACATATTTTATGTTACGTTTTTGCACAAAGTGTGCTACCTGATCAAATCAAACCAATCCAACTTCAGGCGCATATGAGGAAAGAGCGATTCTGAGACTGATCCTTATCGATTTATATTTGATAATCTATAATCTCAGGCTAATCCTTTGAGAAAGTTCTTGGTTGCCTTGCTTTGGGTTTTGAGATAAATGCATGGAATGCTATGTCGGTGATTCTATAAAAACAATTTATAAATTGAAAACTTATATATACACCATTGTGGAAAGAGTTTTGATTGGGACTGTATAATCCTTCGACAGATTGAATGATTGAACTACAATACGAAACGTCAGTTCTAAAGTTTTTTCACTTCGGTTTTCAGAACTTAATATTTTAGGTTTGACACATTTTTTGCTGAAATAAAATGTGTTGTTTCCGATCGAACTTCGCTTCCACCAGGAATGACTAGAGGTTACAAAACTGATCATCAGAGATTTGAGCAAATTAGTTTTTTTTAGGAAACATTCCGGGGTTTTAATAATATTAGTTATAAGCTGCCATTGAAGGTGTAATAGGTGGCTGTGACAACCAATTTCAGTGGTCGTCGTTGTTGTTGTATTTGCTTTTTTTTTTAATTAATATCATTTTTATTTTCATTAATGAAATCCAAACAGACGGCGGTAAGAGGTCCCACAAGCGGCGGTAACCAGCTTTTATTGAAACCCCTGAACATTATGTTTTATAAAACTACATGATTTTAAATCTTTATTGAAAAAGGCTATTTGTTGAAAGTTCATTATATCTGTGGGTTTTATGACTCATTTTAGCATCTAAGTTTGCACAAATGTCTACCTAGCTAGCAATAACTGGCTTTAAAACTGCCTTTAACTGCCTTTCATGTTAGTTTAACTTACATAGCAGGTTGTCAGATACTCAAGATTATAACTATAATGAACAGTACCACAATCAGACTGATGGTCTAGTATATAGCACCTATAGCGATGAGTCTACACAGGAAGCTGGGCAAATGCAATTATACATTTTAAGAGCTATTATAAAGTAATTGTGTCCCTTGAACAATAGAAAGCATGGATACCGTAAATAATAGTGAGCCAGAATTTTAGTTGCTTTGTAGAAAACCCGGTAGGGCTTACCTCTGCCGGGCTGGCTGCGTCGTCGGTTAGATCCTATGAGTATCAGTTGTAGAACGCCATGTTCTTTTCCACCGAAAGAGCTGTCTGTGGCTGCTAACATTCAGGCTAACTGTTATTTACGGTAGATTTGTAGGTAATGCCCGTTACCATCGTGCTCATTTCAGTCTGTGGTTTTAAGTTAAATACTGCCAAGCAGCGTTTCTACCTTATGGAGCAAGGTTTTTAAAACTCTTTATAATATGAAATTTTTGCTTGGGAAAAAAGAAAAATCTCAAAATGATGGGCACATCGAAAGCTAAATCCTTTACGAGCCCAGTGGCCCATGGAGCCGGCGCTTATCTCCGGTTTCTGTAGTGTTAAGCGGATGAAAGTATTTGACTCCTCCTAGACGGAACCCTATATAATCCATCGCAGGTTAGCTCCCAACAAACGCTGGTACTCATTTAACTACCCCGGAAGGATGGAAAGCTGAGTTTGCTTAGGCGGAAAAGAAGGTCACTCAAATATTTGAATCTCGACAAACTTCCAGGATCGAACCGGAGACCTTGTGGTTGGAAAGCAAAGATCTTACCAAGTGCGCCGACCACGTCCGCCCACATCAAAAGCGTAGAAATAAAAACTTTTTACCTTCAACAGCTTGGCAGAAAAACTCCAGAAAACGCCTTTAGCAATGCTATGCATCCCTTAGAGGGTGTCCAGATTATTAGACAATAGTCATTGACCTAAGTGCACGATGCCCGTCCCACATGGCCAAAACACTCCACACGTCTGAGGTGGGGGGCAATAAAAGAACAATGCCGGCCAACCCTTTGGAAATAAATCAGGTTTCCAAAGTGGGAAAAATTCCCCACATAATCCCATCTTTACCCGAGCTGGGTGCGGGTTGGAGGTTAAACCAACTAGTACAGATGACGACTGCGTTTTCTGTGTTGTTAGGTGGACGGGGCATTCTTCCATGCCAGGGAAGCCACCAGCAGACGTTGAAACGTCATTTTCTTTTTCCCCTAAAACTACTAAAGATTACCCAGTATACGTAAGACTTCTGTACATCGGCACAGTAACTAGAGAGTTCAAATATAAGTTTATACTTTTTCTCTTCAATAGGTCTGAGTTGCCCTGTTACGCGTGGGAAGCGAGACAAGAATGAGAAAGCGTAAATGGATTCATTCATATCGCCGCAGTGCAAAATGGCTTAAGATTCACTTTGCTTAAGAATTTCACCTAATTAGGTGGAAACTTAATGATTGAAAATAAAGGCTTCTGCTTAGCTGATTATTGTAAGATATATTTTCTTATATGAGAGCGAGACACATTTTTCACCCTCTTATAATAAATTAAGAAGCCCGGAATCTTCCTCTGTGCTTTAAATATTGATTTGATCGGTCTGTTCTTGATTCAGGTCATTTTCTATATGGCCTACTTTGCATTTTACAGCCCCAGGCGCCTCCATTTTGTCGATGACGTTATTCCTGCGCTTGAAGGAAGCTGAAATTGAACAACAGTTAGTATAACGTTGCAACTTGTGAAATGCTATATCCCACCCCCTTCCCTCTCCTTTACCCCCTTCCCCCTCCCCCCTCTGGATAAATTTTTACCGATCTTAGCCAATGTTAAGGGTTACAATGTTTACTTCACTGGTGCATGTAAATTCATCATCGGCCGATAATATAAACAGGAGACAAGTAAGCTGACTCCATTGGCTATCAGTCAAGTACAACATCAAGCTGCACATTTTCAACAGCTGTAAGTACCAGCAAAATTGAAATTAACGGAATGATTTGTGCTGCTACGTTTAACAATTAAAACCTGGTTACTCAGCTAGATTAGCTTTTTAGTTATTCTGAGTTACCTTTACAAAAACCTGTTTTATTTCTTCACCATGTAAAAAATTAATTGTGTTAAATTTTGTAATAAAGTTGCGCTCTCTATCTCACACAATTGCTCCTGGTGTGGCCGGGTGAACCGGGGAAAATGTTAGAAAATAATAGCAACCCAAACAACTTCAAATAAAATAAAATGCGAAAACAACAAGGAAACACAACTGAATACTCTACCGAATATATAAGAACTGAATGTAATTTTCAAAGCACGTACGTGTTTTACAGAAAAATGATTAAACCTGTTTGTCGGGTTCGCCGCGAAATGGCCTGTATCAACAAACTTCATGTAGATCTAAACATATTGTACTAAGATATCATGACTACCTGTGAATGACAACAAACAATGGAAATATAACATAGGAACTGCGCACTTGTTGCTTTCTACTACAAACTGAGTCATATAAATTCTGAGGCCAAGCTATGTGAGCTGCAGTGTCGTGCAAGTAATCTTGTTGTGTAGAAACATGCAAAACAACACACTAATCAACTTGGCTACACTCTCGTTGGCAAAATAAAATATTACTTGTAAGTCATAACAGCATATTTTATATACTGAATTATAAGTCTTATTGTACTATGGCCTCGCGCAGTTCAGAAGGACTAAGCTCGTACCAAAATCCTAGCCGTAGGTAGCAGGGGAGGAGGGGGGGCAGGGGGAGCAGCTGCCTCCCCCCCCCTCCCCCTTCCCCCAAATTTTTTCAGTGGCATTTTGAGATAAAGTAGAAAAATCAGATGCTGGAAACTAAAAACCGCGAGATAGAACTTGATAGAAATTAAATGATGCTACAATACCTTTTTTCCATATATAGCAACTCTGTGCATGGACGCGTATCAATATGGTGTTTTCTGGTTGATTACTGGTGCTCTCTTAAGACTTTCAGAAGAATTGTCCCCCCACTGAAAAAATCCTAGCTACGACCACGATAGTGTGAAGGAATGAAAATGTTTTATTTGTACGTTTTACTTCGTGGAGCTGCTTAGAGAGCACATGTTTCCTTCACTGCATCCCAACTTTCTTTTCTACAGCCTAAACCAGGAAAAATGTTTTTACTCACTTCGGTCTGCCTAAGCACCACTTCCAGTCGATAATCGCATATTGCACGCCCATTGCGTTCAAAGTTTCCCAAAGTGCACTTGGGGGTTTGCGACTGTACATCTGGTAAACATTCTTTGTTCTGTTTCTATAAGCGGAAAAGCACATACAAGTTAAGGACAGAAGTTAACAAAAGATGTGATAGATTTGAATTTTCCACGGAAACTTTATATTAAAGCTCGCAGGGATCGCATATTGAAATGAAAAAATGCAGTTGTAATTCACAAGGGGTAGAGTCTTTCAAACTGGCTCAAGCGCAATATCGGCTACTCTTAGAGATTAAGTGAACTGGGCTTGTTTTTGAGGTTTACAGTACCTTATTCCGACATCTTCGTAATGAGGATGGTTTACAACAGCCCTCTTAGTTGTCAGCTTAACTGTAGCCATTGTAGGCATGGAACCAGAGAAAACCGCATCTGAAATTGTATAAAAACATCGAATTATGACAGGAAAGAAAAAAAATTGACGATATTTATCCAATAACATAATAATAACAATAGTTCCTTAAATATTATCCCGTTTACCGCCTCCCCCCTCCCCCCTTCCTTCGCCGTCCCCCAAAACGAGAAGCTTTTTGCATTTGTAAAAGGGGCAGTGTCACGACGATTTTGTTGTTTTGCGTCAATTTTTTGCTAAAATTATTACCTAGAGTTCTAATAGATTTCTTTCTTAGTTTCTTCCGAACTATAAACATTTTGAAATATTGAGCTTCCAAAACGGCGAAGTACATGAGAAACAAAGCAAAGCATGTAAATAAAGTCAATAAAGAATCCACACAAAAGTCATACAGCAGCATTTTAGTTACGTCAGTTCAGATATCTCTACAGACAAACATTTGATTATTCGTTTCGAAAAGGATCAGTAAAATGAAATACAAATACTGCATACGGAAGTATTCCAAATATACGAGAAAGAGAAAAGGTAAGACAATTTAAGCTATTTCAGTTCCTTTCAAAATAAAGAAATCAAATAATAAACTATATAATAAACAACTATTAAGAAAGCACGGCTCCCTCTATGCGTATTAACCAGTTTTCTTCACGAAACTCATTTTCTGGCCAGTGTACAATAATTATCATTTAAAACAACTCTATCTTTTGGATAGATGTATCGCCTGCATCTAGTTTTATGATCAGCTGGTTGCAATGTTTTGCGTGGTTCAGCTAAGCGTTACTTACCACGAGGAGTGTTGTTCTCGATCCACAATATCTGCAATACGAAGCACACAAATTTATCTTCAACAACAAGATATTGCTATCTAAAAGATGAGGAGCAGAACGAACACTGATGTCGAGTTTTGGCAATATTTTCAGTAACAGAAGGAGCACTCCTTGTTTTGACACCTGGAAACTGCCTTCTATCGGAGGACTTCAAAACAATCTCACCCACTTATCACAAAATGTTGGACTGATAAATACCGGTGCTGTGTTCATAGTATATCTGCTCTACTGCATTTGCATTCTTAGTATCTAAATTTATATGAAATGCTATAGCCTTTTAAACTGTCTTGTACAAATATCTAAAGCATATTTATAACCATATAGAAAATATGATATTTAACAGTTATTCACCGAGGTGGAAATAAATAAATATCCACCACTTTTACTGACACTGAGCTGAATAATTGTTTTATATATACCACACAAGCTCAATAACTAGCGGACCAAAGAGTAACTTTATTTGCGACATGAAACCGATGCGAAACGGGAATCCATCGTGTTTTTCATCTGCTGCTCGTCGGTGAGTAGTACTTGGCTAATATCACCTACGAACTAGCCAATCAGCGTGCGCGAAAAGTACTATTCACTTGCGTGGTATATACTAATATAAATAAGGTATAAGTTGCTGATAAAAAATTGAATGATATGTTTTTTATCTCTTTTCCTTATCTTACCAAAGCTTCTTGAGCTGGATTATTATACTCCCCGCTTGTCCTCTGCAAACACGAAAAGTAGAGATTTAAGTACAAAGTGCGTGGACACATTTTGAATCGTGTTTATTCTGTGAATTACGGTGGCTCATAACTATCTAGCACAAACGGTTGACTTTCTTCGCTTTATAATAAGCAATAATAGGTTGAAAGTTATGGAAGATATGGGCAATGACAAAGTACAAGATTGTAAGCAAAAACTTATTAAGAAATTTCTAAACTGAAAAATCGTACTTACAAATTGAACTTTCAAGTTTGCAATTCCTTGAACCGACATAGCTGCAAGCACACCTATCACAAGTGCTTGTCTCCATCTCGTTGCTAGAAAGCCAAAACACTAAAAAACAAAATTAAGATTTGCGGTCAGAGGCGAAGCTATAGCGTGGATGTCAATGGATTCCACCCTCTAATCCATGTAATTTAAAAGTGGTTAGCTGAGAGGCAAACCGTATTTGAACCAAACATATTTGTAGGTATATTACAGAAAGATAGGTAGATAGGTTAACACAATTTAAAAACTATTTTCAATACTGAAACTTGTAGGTCGATAATATGCAGGGTGCACTTTGACATTGAAACAAAGTACTCAAACAAAAAATCATCCTTTATTAATATGAGATAAAAATGAATTACCTGTTTAGAGGCTATAAAGGACGAAATTACACAGAGGGCCGGTGTTCCAAACACTTTCAATCTCATGATAATAATTGACATCAGCACAAATGCAGAAGTTTGTAGGATGTGGAATAACAGCTTCAATTGAAGATAAAAAGAATCACATTTAACAAAATGCACAAGCTATACTTTCTTAAACACTTTCCACGAACATTATGAAAATATTCAATACTATTATTGCGCCTATTTGTTAGCTGTGCAATGCTAACCGGAGCTAATAATGCTAAGTTGTCCACAATTTCAGATTATTTTTAAATTACAATACATACAGCTTGGTAGGATGCTGGATGTAGGTAGGTAGGTAGGTAAGTAGAATTTTGGATGTAAGTTGTTAAGACGTTGGATGTAAGTAAGTAGGTAAGACGCTGAATGTGAGAATGTTGGAAGCCCGGGAAGGGGAGGGTGGACAGGGGAAGGACCGGCAGAGTACTCACCCACATGAGGTATATGGGTACGTGCCGCCCTATAGGGTACGGTTTTTTTAGCTCTAGAGTCTACGATAGGGTATCTAATTTGGGATGGGCTAGGGATGTAATTGTCCGGGTTAGGGTACAGTTTCTGGTGTTGAGAGAGTTATGATAACACCTATGACATTAGCAAAACGACTAGTACAGATGTGACGTCAGTCCTATGAGCACGCTAATGGAAATGGTATGGTTAGGCAGCTTTTAACGCATCTTTACTTAGGGGTAGGGTATGATTTCCAACTTAAAGGTCTGGGGTAGGGTATCAATTTTAACTATTCATTTAACTATTATTTATGATAGGGTAGGGGTTTTGAGCTTGGGGCAGCACATCCCTACCCAAAAACTAATAGAGTATTGTTGAATGTAGGCAAGTAGTTAGGTAGGATTTTAGATCAGGTATTTAAAACGTTTGATGTAGGTAGTAGTTAGAGAGGATGTTACCGGTAGTTAGGACGTTGAATATAGGTAAGTAGATAGTTAGGAAGTTGAATGTAAACATATAGATGGTGGACATAGGTAGTAGGTAGGCAGAATATTGTAGGTAGGTAGGACGTTGGGTGATGGATGTAAAAACGTAGGTAGGTAGGCTGCTAGATGTAAGTTGGTAGGATATTTGACATATATGAAAATGCTGAAGCTGTCTACGACTGCAAACACGTATGCAAGCTCTCTCTAAATTATAATAACTGTAAGAGGTAATGAACGCTAACATTTTCTTGAACTAACTCATCAGTCCCGGCAACTAATATTTAACAAAACAGTCAGAACAGGTTGCTTCATCTTAAGCACAACATTTCTCGTTCTACCTAATACTGGCAAGCAAATGATATAAACTGCTGTTTCGAAATGAGTGAAAAATATAAAACATAATTTTAACTGAAACGTATGACACATACCTCTGCGTAAGGTTTTGGGTTTCCATCTCCCCTACAACAACCAAAAAAATAAATAAATAATATCAAATTCAATGTTACTACGGGCAGGCACAGTTGGCCCAGTTGGTAAGATCTCTGCTTTCCGACCACAGGATCCCCAGTTCGATTCCAGCTCTGACGATATTTGAACATTTGTGCGACCTTCTTTCCCGCCTTAGCTAATTCAGCTTTCCATAATTATAGGGTAGGTAAATGAGTACCAGTGTTGGCTGCAACTAGCCTGCGATGGATTAGTGTGCCGTCCAGGGGGAGTCAAAGACTCCGCTAACACTACCGACACCAGGGACAAGCACTGGCTCCATGGGCCACTTGGGTCATAAAGGATTTAGCTTAATAACACTACAAAGGGAGTGTTCGTCCAATTTTTCTCCTATTAAATCAGTAGGCCATAGATATTTTGGAGGGAACAAAACCACTGGAGTTAAATTGAGGATGACAGGAATCAAATTCAGTCGTAGCGGTAAGAGTCATGACCATTGAACCGACCTCACTGCAAAAAACCCCACAGAAGTCTATTGTTTTACTACCACTCAGCTAGTCAAATAAAATGATATCAATACTTATAGAAGAAAAAAATGTGAAAAATGTTTTTATTTGAAAAAGAAAGGTACGTTTTTGCTGCTAGGGAACTATTTGAAATAGACCCATCATAAAGGAGTCAATTAGAACGCAGGATAAAAGCCCAATAGTGGAGTGCTACTACTGGAAACAGACCACTTTAAATGAGCCAATCAGAATGCAGGATAATAGTCAACTAGTGAAGTAATATAAATGAAAATAAACCCATTGTGGAAGAGCCAATCAGATTCAGGATAATAGTCTGGACACTAGAACAGTGATACTATTGGAAATAAATTCATTGAACGGCAACCAATTAAAATGCAAGGTAATAGTCCACTAGTAGAGTGATACTACTACTGAAAACAGACCAATGGTAGAGGAGCAAATGAGAACGCAGGATAATAGTCCATTAGTGGAGTAATACGAATGGAAATAGACCCCTAATAGAATAAGGGATCAGAATGATAGAATGAAAGTAGGTACGGTTTGTCATGAGTTAAGTTGGCATAGCTTGAAGTAACTTGCTCGTTTCGCTAGGAGAGCTCATCTCGGTCATTTAATTGCTGCTTTTGAGTAAAGCTCTGTTTGCTGCCGATAATCTAGGGAAGGGAAATTCTCATCTATTTTAAAACACCTTTTGCGCTATAAAAATAAGTCTTCATAAAACTTCTATCAACGTGCTGTAACAACTTCGATATCCAAAAAGTGCTACAAAAGAATACCTTACATTATCATTTCACGAAAAAAACAATAATTGGTCATGGAGGTTATGAAAATAAAAGTGATGGTGGTGGCAATTCTGATGGTGGTGGTGGTGGTGATGATGATGATAATTTTAGTGGCACCGAGGATGATGGAGGTGCTGGTGATGATGGTGGTTGTGATGGTGATGACGTTTATGAAAATTATTATGAAGCAATCGACAATGGCACACTATTCACAATCAAAAATGTAAAACACTCACCTTTCTTTGCTTTCTTTCTCATCGTTTTTAATCTCTCCGTCTGATTGATTTAATTTAGTCTTCTTGCCGTTTGTCCGAACTTCCCATTCGTGTCTCAAAATCTGAAGGGACAGAGAACAACAACAAACTTAATCTTCCTGAATATGAAAAATGTTGTAAGCAAGAGACTTAAAAGTTTTAACGTATAAAACGTATCACTAATGAACCAAGATCCGAATCCTAATATTTTGCGACAAAAACAAGCAAGACTTAATCACATTTAATAAAATTATGCCCTCAAAACTGTCCTTTACACAGAACAATTGCACAAAGTACATTTGTAATTCTAGCTACATCACTGCGTAAGGTGGTGTGGAAGTTAATGTGTTAAAATGCGCCACTCCTGGCGAAGGAGAGATGCACATCAATAGCAAATATGAATTAAAATTCAAGGTTTGCACTTTCTAGAAGGAGCAATTTCAAAGCTCTTAGTCTAAAAGGAGAGCAAAGCAACTCTTTATGCGAGATTATTTTTTAATCAAAAACGTCATACACACTCAGAATGCACTTCTTTAAAGTCAAGAGACAAAATATACTTGTAAAAAATAATGTTTAGTAAAATAACTTTGTGCAGGTTTTTTTCAAGCATAGCTTTTTCAAATTTGTTGTGGATCTTCGCTCGTGAATTATTCATTACGAAACACAATAGCGAGCTTTGACTCTTCGCGCCATAGTGGATGTAGGGGAATGAATTAGTCCTCATTTTTGTATGAGAGATTATGCAATAATCAGCGGATTTCAGGCTCAACGTTATATTATAAGACATATTATTATAAACAAAACTAAGTGTAATACAAATTGATCAAGTAAATATGGTTGTTTTCTATCCCTAAACCTTACCATAACTAAAACTGAAATTGCACAAGTTAACCAGCAGAGCTATCTTATTTTATTATCTTACCTTAAATATGACAAGTACCGTACAAATGACAGAAAGTGGTAGAACCAGAGTTTTTGTTAACCGTCCTGGAGTCTGAAAATGTTTAAAAATCTTAGCGATAATAACAGAAAAAGAAAAAAGTGATGGCAGTAAATCCATGGAAGAAAAAGGAAAGAGTTAAGAAGAAAAATATCTAGAAAAGAATGAAGTAGAAAGAAAAGGCAGCAGGAGGTAAAACAGGAAAAGAAAACTAGGAAAATGGTCGGGTATAGCAGGAAAAAAGACGAACCAGAAAAGAGGAAACTTTCGAAGTAATATTATCTTACAATCAGCAACAAAAGGCCACATGCGCAATACTAGTTACATATTATTGTTTTGATTGCTGTTCTGGGATAAATCAGTTCTTACAATGATTGCTGGTAGTGAATAATACACTACTCCATAAAATTAATAGTATTTGAGTACAATTTGATTCTGATGAAGACGACCTAAAAGCTAGTAAGTCACTGTCAGGAACGAGTTTTTCTCGGGACTAAATGAACCTAAAAAAACGCTTATATCAATGTTATGGAACTCTTGGTTTCAAATCATTACATGACAATAGTTTTGTTAATATATCACGATGAACATAAACCTAACGTCTGCGCTCCTACGCGCAGAAAGCGTTTACACTGAATATATTCCATAACAGTACAAGGGGTGTAGGAGTATGTTTGACTAGGTGAATGTGTGTTTACACTACCTTCCAGTAGCATACGTCCGACGACGTCTAATATGGTACAGAGACACAAGAACTGAATATTGAAAGTATTTTGAGACATAATCTTCATCTGAAAACTCATGAGTAATAGAAAAGGGATTTTACAAGAATGTATTCCACCAAGAGGTTTTGATTACTTTGATACGAGCTTCTTCTTACAAAATAAACCAAAACGTTTCATCAATTTGTTTGCTTGATAAACATCAAGCTTTAACTCAACTTTGTCTTCTTTTCATTTGCTTCATTAAAATGTATGATAATAAGACAAAGTGTAGAAAATGACGACAAAATTTATTTACCCATTGATTTTCAATTTTCTTCTAATTACTTATCAATGTATTCAATATTTAACAAATATTCGGGTAATGGATACATACCTCCACATCATAGAAATCAAACTCTGGAGCACAGGTATACAGGGAAGTGTGAAAATCCTTGTAGTCTGAGAACTTGGAGCGAAGGATATTTGCTATGTGTGCCTGAAAAACATACAACATAACTAAGTTAACAATTCAAATGATTGAAAAAGGGATTTCTGAAAACTCCAGACTTTAATGCATATCTGTAGTATTGTTGCACCATTCTTACCAAATGAGCTATGAAGCCACAGCTGCTGGGAGCAGGTAAACTTTAGTTGATTCACTAATGCCACTTTAGGGTGAACAAGATTATTTAGCATTCTTACCAACTGGGTTATGAAGCCATAGCTGTTGGGAACAGGTCAATTTTAGTGGTCCATCGATTTCACTTTGGAGTAACAAGATTACTTAGCACTCTCACCATCCGAGCTATGAAGCAACAGCTGATGGGAATGGTTCGATTGTGGTTGATCCATCAATGCCGCTTTGGGGTGAACAAGATTATTTGTGCTCTCACTAATCAAGTGGGGTGAAAAACATTATTTGACACTCTCACCAACCAAGCTATGAAGACACAGAGCAGGTCAATTTCAGTGGATTGATCAGTGCTCCTTTGGGGTGAACAAGATTATTTTGCCCTCTCACCAACCCAGCTATGAAGCCACAACTGTTGGGAACAGGCCAATTATAGTGGATCCATCAATGCCACATTAAGGTGAACACGATTATTTAAAACTCTCACCAACCCAGCTATGAAGCCACAACTGTTGGGAACGGGTCAATAGACCATTTTCGCATTGCCGATGCCGTTAACTCCAATAACAACGGACTCAGTTGTTGTAATCTTAGCCTAAATATGAAATTAAATATTCCTAAATACGAACGTAGTTTTACACTACGTGCAACTATGTGTATTGTTGAAGGTGTGACTTCTCGCTCTCTCTCGAAAGTATTTTTGAATATTTAACAACAAAACGAGGCTAACACTGAAAAAATTGAATCCATTGTCATTAAAGTTAGCGGCATCTGCAATGCGAAAATGGATCAAACAATTCCATTTTAGGGTGACCAATGACTAATTGTTCTGTAGTTGTACAGTTAATGAAATTATTTGTGGTTTCAAACCCAACTCAAAACTACAAAATCATAATTCATATCTTGTCAAGATTCATAAAAATGTCCTAAGAAATAACGATAGGAATTGAATGATTTAATTTCGTCAAAAACGTCCTGATGATACAAAATCATATTCAAAACTTTCGAAAGGCCATAATAATAATAATTCGTTTATTAATGTTTTGGGCCACCTTTTTCTATTAGTTATATCATATAATATTTTGTCTTGCGCCAACGACGGCGCAAACAAAAACATTTAAGGCAAAACTTGGTTGCTTAGAGATAAATTTCCATCTGGTCAAATCTATTTCGAACAACAAAGATCAAGACTTACATCATCTTCAATTCTAAGGGCTTTTGCTATGGTGGTCTTGATTCCAAGAGTTCCAACAGCAAAAATGGTTGCTTGTACAGCCTTAAATTGTGTAAAACTATATGTTAATAACAAATATTTAATGCATCATGACGTCACATAATCGTCTCCTTTCTTGCTTCATAGAATATTCCTTATGTATTTTGTACCTTCTTTATAATTTCTAGCCTCATTCTTACTTTTCTCTATTGTCTTTTATATCCATATCTTCCGATTTTTCTATTCATGGCCCTATGTATAGCTAGGATTTTTCAATGGGGGAAGGAGGCGAAAAAAAGGATGGGG
>JAOBAY020126451.1:0-16072 GCA_025331085.2 Zoanthus sociatus | reverse complement strand
CCTTATATTAAGCACCCAAGAGTATTTCAGTTAAAGTTATTGTCAGTTAAAAGACAGCTTTCAATCATAAGTCTTGTTTATTATTATAACTGATTGCAATTATATAGATGGTTTTACCATCCATGTACAAATCATTTACTAGCTACTTTCTTGAGTTTTTTTTATATATACGTTCATAACTATTATATTATAATACCATCAAATTATTAGCAACTATCCTATAAGCTTTTACAAACTTTATCTCTTAATTATCTCCGGCTATTTAACAATTCGACCTTGTGTACGAATGGACTACAAGTCAATAGCCCATGGGGTTTAAGCCGAATGGGTTATTCAAACTCGTAGTCCATGAGGCCGAGAGTTCTAATTGTTTTAGTATAAACCTACTAATCCGTCAAAAAAGGATGTACAAAACAAATTATCGATGAAATCCTCTGATATTATATTGCAATTTTGATCCACCATCCTTTCTCTACCAGTAGGCTATCACAAATAGACCTCTAGTAGAGTAGCCACTCAGAATGCAGGATGAGTGTCTGACCGTTAGTAGGTTTATACTAAAATATATTAATCTAATGCATCTACAATTTAAACACAGCGGGGAAGCAGGGGTTGACATTTGTGTTATTTTTATTCAACTTGTCTACATTGTTACCAAATTTATTATTGATATGCAATCTTCATTCAGCCATGTGCGCGCGAATGGTCAAAATCAATCACGTGATTTCGACGTATCTGTCGATACCGCCACGACCGTGAATTTATTTGTTCAATAATTAATCTTTGTGTTTAACCCTAGGCTTGAAAATGACCAAGTTTTTAATAAAGTCAAAACACTAAATAATTATATGTGTGAGTTAAAATGATTTTTTAGAGTTTTTACTCTAACAAAAGTTGGCATTTTTCAGAATATACACTTAAGTGATTTGGCGGGCTTTTTGACACGTGTCCAGGAAGTTTCCCGCCGCCTTTCAAACAAGTTTGAAGTTTGGTTTCTATGTGTAACACTTTGTAGCGTTTGTGTAGTTCGTTTTTTCTGTTTGATTTTCTAAAATGGAATTCAGCCCTTTGCCAGATTACTCACTGGAGAAGGGATTTACAATCATTGAAATTGGTTTATTTTGAGGTAGCGAACGCTTAGATGCAAACATAAGCAGATGACAAGAAGATTAGAAGATGGCCACGTATACTTAATCGAAGAAACTCCTGTCACGCAGACTCGTGAAAACACTTCAAGTACTGGTCGAGTTCTCCTAATCCTCCATTACTATTGTTGTCATTTCCCAAAGGACTGCTGGTGATTTTTTAGAACAAATTAGTTAATTAATTTGATTTTTACGGTTTAAGTTTCAACTTTTGATGTTTTTTTTTTATTGCTTCGCTATTTGCTCCTGAAAACTATATTCTTCGCGTTAACTTTTAAATCGTCTATGTTTTTAATTTTTCTTCATGTACATTTTTTTGTGATTTTTTCTAGCAATTCGTCTTGTCGAAGCCAAGAAAAGAATACTCAACATATTACTTAGATTTTTGTTTGTTGCACTGCAACGATTTGCCTTTCTACACAACTCAGCCTATAAAATTAGTTTCGTTTTTCAGAACCTTATCAGTTTGCGACCATATTGGATACATTCCATACTATATTTATACTGCATACTTTGTGATTTCTATTTTATTCTATTTGAGCCATTTATTTAACGTAAAGATTCAAATATAATGTATCCCGCAAACTCTTGCTACAAGTTCATAAAATTATCTATCGCGTCTTGCAATGCAGTGAACTCAGATTGCATATCAAAAAATTAAAGACTTTCAGGTCGTGTTTGTTACAAGTACACGCTTTTTAATAAGAACAACTTTATAAGAACAATGAGGCTCAGATTGGCAGAAAATTAAGAACATTTAAAAACAAGCTAAAAAAGTGAACATGTTTCTATTTGAAACTTTACTGAATCTTGTATATAATTTACGTTCACAATGTGTACAGTAAAAACACATAAGCACCGTTTAATATCTAGTACCTTTACTACTGTCCGCCCAAATGATACACATGTTTATGTAATACTGTTTTTTAATACCTTGTATTTTTGTTTTCGATATTTTTCAAACGCTCACAGAAATAAGAACAAAATTAAGATTAATTAAATTGAGACTGAAACAGCCAAAAAGTTACGAACAATGAGCCTCGGCAAAACTTAATGGTTCTTATAAAAAAAGCGTGTACATGTACTTGTTGGTGTAACAAAGAACTAGCTCGAAATTGTTCTTAATCTCTCATACTTATTTTGTACATCATTCCCAAATTTTGTCTTACTTTAACTGTAAACTACCAACTACAGTACTGCAATTGCACGATAACTTTGTTTGGAATAATAGCTTTGGGAAAATCTTTAAAAACAACTTTTCCACCTGACAATAAAGTCTTTTTTTTCTTATTTTCCCATCCCCTATCGCCCTCGCAGCTAATAATGCTAAGTTTGTAATTAAGACATAATTAAGTAGTTTATACTATATTTACATACAGTCATGGCCATTAAAGCCGTCAGAGTGTCTATTGATAGTTTAACATATTAGACAACTAGAACATTTTTTTTTTATTACTTTATGCTCAGGATACCAGATCTGGGACTGGTTAAATCAAGTTTTGGAAAATGGCTTTTTTGTTTCCAACATTGTTTTATGTGTTGTGGGATAACTTGCGATTATCAAGCAAAGTCTGTCCCTTCAAAAAAGCATCACATCAGTCAAAGTATCCCATCAGTCAAAGTGTCCCATCAAGCAAATATTCCATCAAGGAAAGTGTCCATCAAGGAAAGTGTCCCTTCAAAAAAGTGTCCCATCAAAAAAGTATCACATCAAGAAAAGTGTCAAATCAGTCAAAGTGTCACATCAAGAAAAGTGTCCCATCAAGAAAAGTGTCCCTTCAAAGAAAATGACCCATCAAAAAGCTATCACATCAAGAAAAGTGTCCCATCAGTCAAAGTGTCTCATCAAGCACATGTTCCATCAAAGAAAGTGTCCCATCAAGAAAAGTGTCCCTTTAAAAAAGTGCCCCACCAATATCACATCAAGAAAAGTGTCCCATCAGTCAAAGTGTCTCATCAGGCTTATGTTCAATCAAGGAAAGTATCCCAACAAGGAAAGTGTCTCTTCAAAAAAGTGTCCCATCAAAAAAGTATCACATCAAAAAAAATGTCCCATCAGTCAAAGTGTCTTATCAAGCATATGTTCCATCAAGGAAAGTGTCCCATCAAGCAAATGTTCCATCAAGAAAAGGGTCCAATCAAGGAAAGTTTAATTTCCCATTAAGGAAAGTGTGCCCTCAAAAAAAGTGTCCAATCAAACTGAAAAGTATCACATCAAGAAAAATGTCCCATAAGTCAAAGTGTCTCATCAAGAATATGTTCTATCAAGGAAAGTGTCCCATCAAGCAAATGTTTCATCAAAAAAAGGGTTCCATCAAGAAAAGTGTCCCTTCAAAAAAGTGTCCCATCAGACAAAGTGCCCCATCAAAGAAACTCTTGTGAAATTCGTGCCCCATCAAGGAAAATGTTCCATCAAGGTAAATCTCCGATTAAGCAAATTAAAGTGAATCATCAAGGGAAAGTTTCCCATAAAAATGTTTCTTTAAGGAAAGTGGCGTGGTCACGTGAAGGAAAATATCCCAACAAGAAATATGTCCAATCAAAAACGTGCCCCTTCCAGGAAAGTGTCTCACCACAGAAAGTGTCCAGAAAAGAAAAGAGAGGAGAAACGGAAAACTCTCCGATACTGTCTATGCGGTTAAAACTCTCTAACTTTTAACAGTACAGAAAATTTATATACGGATAAGCGCTTGTCTTACGAAGGTATACTTTAAGTTATTAAGTAGATAGCACAAACGTGCTAGTAGTTAACTTAAGAAGCCACTAAATTGGACACTATGAACACGTTGCTAGCCATGGACAGCTGATTCTTCCTGTTTAGGCCTCATCAGCATGGCATAGCTAGCAAACAGGCTCAGGTTCCCAAAACGAACATACGTAATTACAAGCATTACGGTTTTACCATTAAAAAGCTTTCAGTTGCCTTAAGCGGTATTCACTAGCACCCATGCAGGGCCATTTTATTTAATCGTCCTAAAATGACTTCATCTGCATTTGGCGCCTTGTTTGCGGCGAAATATTAAATCTGAGTAGCTCTTGTTAAATTCATAACCTTAGAATTGCATGTAGCTTTTTCAAACCTTGTCTGGTATTTGCGCTAGATTATAAGTGTTTATCCGTTTAATCTATACAATAGCTTATTCTTGGTTTTTACATAATGCCAATAATCGCAACAGACAATAGAAATAGCGGCCATGTTGGTGCCCCAAATAAAAGATATAATTAAAATTAAAATTAAAATTCCAACATGGCTGCCTTGACTTCAGGTGAATACCGACAATTGCCTGTCCAGGGAGAAGGCTCCAATCGCTTATCATAACAGAACTTTGCTGTATAAGCGCAAGTCGTCCCTCCGGCAACTAGGATTGTAAAAGCATTTATAATTGAAGCCAACAGAAGATGATTATTTTGTTGCGTCAGCTAATGAACAACTTTAGTCTTTCAAGATTCGTCTATTTTTAATTAATGATATTGCCTCTATGTTTAAAAGCCGTATGCCATCATACAGTGAACCTCCATTGGCCGGTGATGGGTCGAAACACGCATCAAAGGTATTTTGTGGATGCTTGTGGAGCGAGCAAAGTTTCCTCAGCTTCAAAAAACACACATGACAGGCTAAACCAAAGTTACTGGTTTGGAAACCTGATGACTTTCTTTGTTATATGTTTTTGTTCCTATTTTTTCTATTGAAACACGACGTTTACCGTGCAAAAAGAACAAAAGGCTTTGAGATGTAAATAAGCAAACGGCCAATAGACTACTGAAGCATCACACCTAGAACAAAAAGGTCCTAACCTTGACCGTGCACACAACATGAAACAAAGAAAACATTACATTGTATCTTCTTTGAAGTTTTCCGAGTTTCCTAACCAGTCCATTCTAACAACTTTGCTAAAACCACGCCGGAATGACTAAAAATTGACCCAATATTTTCAGACTATTAATAAATTCAATGAGCAGTGATATGATTGTATGAAATTTTTTTTTATTGTTTCAACTTTTCAGTAACGACCATTCCGATGAAAGAGAATTCTGCTCTCATTTTTTCTCTCGTAACGTGTTGAGTGATTTTTTCGTCACTTTATTAGTGCCGCGTTAAACAACCTTTTTGAGTGATTTATTATTTACTTTGTTTGGCAAATGAAAAACCATTTTAACACCGAAGCTAAAAGTCCTGCAATTAATAACTGACGCGAACCAAACAATCAACCTTCTTCGGCCTCAGGTATAAAACAATACTTAGTGATTTCCTGTAATACGTTTACGGATCCAAACACTTGCGTTCATTTTTTTCGTTTACTGATAATTGCCCCTCGGCTAAATAAACCTCAGTTGGAGTGTTGATTCAGTCCAAACTGCAATTAGGGTATTCAGTCCAAACGTTGGCCGAGTAAAACAACTATAGTTAGAGCAAATAAATCTCAGAACAGAGGCAATCTTCCAAAATAAAGAAATTCAGACATAACGTTTCTCTTCGATTTTTTTTTTCTACAGTTTTGAAGCTAGATTAATCCAACTTAAAGTTTGAATCAAGAAAGCTTATTGAACTGAGAAGCAACTACGAAAAAAAAAATAAAACAAGAACGCAAGTGTTTTACAGAAGCTTTCTAAACACGAGTTTAACCCAACCCATTTTGCTGAACTGAGAAGTTTTACTGGGTGGATGGACACTTCCAAAAAACCTTGGAAAACCCAGAGCGAAAGTTTTTGCAGAAAGCAAAATAGAATATTGGTGTGAGAGCTGGATAAACATATGTTGCAACCATAGCTATTCGTGATCCGATTAAGTTGTCACTGTTTATAGGAAGAGTTGGTGTGAAACCCATGTAAACATACAGCACGTGATATGGGGCGAAGAATATGAAAAACGTGATTACCATGACAATGAGGAGTGCGACGAGTCGGTCTCGTTGAGCTCGTCGTTGGTCGGCTGCAGGCTCGGTTACTCTACTGTAAAGGACTTGGCAAATCTTGAAGGTAACAACAATGATTGTGCACAGCGGAATTATGTGCAGCAGAACGAATAAAGCGATGTTGAGGGGGATTTTCAATTCGTTTGAGAACTTATTAGGACACATGGCGTATGGAAGAGGGAATAGGATTCCAAAAATCCAGACGATAGCCAGTGTGAGCTCTTTTACCTTCCGCATTTTTGGTTTCTTCTTCATCCACGCCACGGGCGAACTTACTGCAGCGAATCTCTCAACACTCAGAGCCACAAGAGAGAGCATGGACACAGTGTACGTGAAAAACCTCAAATACATCAGACTTGGCTTCACACACGGATGTTTCCGGCGCATTCGGGAATCCCAGGTGGCGAAAATTGTTTCTCCGGCAATGTTCACGGCTGCAAACAAAGCATCAGCCAGACAAATATTGAAAAGATAAGCACTGCAAAACTTTCTGCTTTGCTTGTCCAACAAAATGGTTCCTATCGTGAAGGAATTGCCAAGAACAGCGATAGACAACAGAAGAAAAGCAACAACTTCAGATATTGGCTTCATTCTATTATAGGCAATATAGGCCGCCATGATGTCACTGTTAAAAGCCCCAAAGGTTTTATTACCATAAAACATAGTTGATGACGTAACATTCGGTATGCCAGTGGAACTCATCTTGTCTGTTTACCGTCTGTAATCCCCAAAAAAGAAGAATTCAAATTATTTACTCTGTATTCAAGAGTCATTATTTCTAGCTAATCGATTCTAAGCCCAAAGTAACAGATGTCGAAAGCAGGTTAATTTTAGTCAAAGTTGATAAAGTCGACTGGTTAGGAAACTTGATAACATTATTTGTTATATATTTTTGTTCTCCTTTTACCAATTGAAATATGAAGTTGACTGTGCACTAATAACAAAAGACTTTGGGATGTAAATGAGCAAATGGCCAACCAGTGAAGCATCATACCTAAAACAAAAGATCCTAATCGTGACCGCGCTCATAACATGAAACATGGAAACCAGTTCCTAACCAGTCTACTCTAACAATTTTGATTTTCGTGGGTGCATCAATTCTATTCGATATGGTATCCATTTATTACAGAGTTGTTAAAGAGCCAGTTAAGAAAAAAATTGATCCATTCGCATTTGTATCATATAAAATTAGTTCGATTAGAACCAAATTTACCGCGGTTTCTCTTCGTTGTATTTGAATCTGATGGCCAATTTTAATGACAACCGGAAATGCGAACAAAAAGCATGCAGAAATATATTTCAAGTTTCCTTATTTTTTAAAAGTTTGCAACATAGAAGACATAGTTATACAATATATAAATTATTACATACTAATTATTTTCAATAGAGAGTGCTGCGAATACACTCTTAATTTTGTTATAATGACAATAATGTTAATAATAATAATAATATTAATAATGATGATGATAATAATAATAATAATAATAATAATAGACTTTATTAGGCTCAGTGTTAAAAAAGTTTACACTTATTTACATTGAAGCTTTGCATAATAATAATAATAATAATAATAATAATAATAATAAACAAAGATTTTATTAAAGATTAATGAAATAGATAATGATAATAATAAAAATTTAAAAATACTAGTGATTACCTTCCCGTTTCCTAGTTTCTCATAGTCAACCCGAATCAACAACCGGTTTTAAATGCTTGAATTGAACATAAGCACTTGTAGAGTCTTTAACTGACTAATTAAGACTATTCAAAAGCTTAATTAGCTTAATTAGGTAAATGACCTATATCCAAATTTGGATGATGTTCTGGGCATGTAAATATTTTTGCTGCCACACGCACAATTTAATAATCATCAGAATTTAGGGTGAAAACAAATTCTCAAAATAGCTGTGTACAGACTTTTAAATACTGAAGCATGTCAGTGAAAGCTCGACCGATCAGTTAGAGTAAATTTATCCAGCCAAGCTCTTTGAACAGATGTTTTGAGCATTCTTTTCTGATCTTTTTTCAAGTATTTTCCTGAAATTTCTATGTATTATTTGGGCATTTTTAAATGTATTTCATTACTGTTACTAGAAGAGTAAATTAGTGTTTGTCTGAACGCACTTAGAGTGATTTTCATTACCCCGTAAAATAGTCTTTAGCGTATTACACTTTATCATACATTTATCGCATGTATCGTGTGTACCGAAATGCTGGTAACATCCTTGAATCGACTCTCAATATGCCATAAAAAATTATGGACTTGAACCGCTGAATCGTTTGTATCGCATGTTCGTTGCTAGTGATATCCGAAGATTACACTGTGTTCTGAATAGGTTTTTATAACCGTAACCAATAAAAAACAAACGAGAAAAAATGGATATAGGCAAGGACACCTCTTGAAAGAAGTGAAAAGTCCCCTTCAATTACAAATGGACACTAATTTTCCTGTCATCTCTGATTTTAACATTTACTCTAGAGCTATAGCCGCGTACATCGAACAAACTTTGAAGCGATGGGCGATCGAATGTCGGCAAAAATTAAGCGAATTGTAAAAACAGAACAATAAACAGACTTGCAAAGTTGTCTTTTTCAGAAATCTAAACATTTCAGTGAAAACGCTCTCCAATTATAGACAGCAAATATGTTAATCAAACAAAATGTGCGTTGCATTGTAAATTTTGATCAATTCATTATATATAATAAACAAGTTTATTTAATATCTATATCTGTACGTGACACTGAATGTTAAAGGAAATACACAGAATATACTCTATATATCTTCTTGGGAAACAAAATTTGTGTACCACTAATCCTTTTTTTTTTAAAGTTTTTGAACAAATTATTTGTTTTGTTGTTATCTTCTCAAAGTTGTTTCAATGATAAATTAGTCGTGGGCCGGAGTACTTCTAGTCCTGCTGGTCAAGATGATCCTTTTAAAAAGCAAGCTTGTCGCTAAGCTGTTTGCGATTATTATTAAACGAACAAAAGAATACATTGATGAAATTTAAATATTTCAATAATATCGACTGCTTTTTTTACCTTTTTCGGATAGTGAAACTGAAAGCGATGAATTGTTTCCCAACAGTAATCCTTGAACGGGTCTTTAGGGAAAACGCTATACGTCCACCAACTTAAAATTTCTGAGCTTGCCGAAGGATGGCCTTAAAATGTCAAATTTAATCGAACAGCCCTTAGGAAGCTGTCATTTCCATTAAACATTGTAATCTAAAACAAGATAAGAGATGCGACAGGCAAAAATTGTTTTTAAAAACACCATGATAATCAAATAACAAATGTTTAACGTGTGCTTTTGTTTGGCGGGTTCTTGTCTTTATTTTTTAAAAAAATTGCTTTTACTTCTCAGTCTTGTTTTAATTCTTGGTTATTCTAGCTGCATTTTAGGTTCTTTGGCTTCAAAACATTTGTATGTTTTTCTGTTGTTTAATTATTTTTCATTATTTATATTTCTTTTTCCTGATCAATCACTAATGGCAATATTATGTCGTTCTTAATATAATTCTTACATACAATATTCACCTGTCTACAATATAAAAATAATATTATCTATTCAACTGTATTTTTTTTTTGTTATAACTGCACTATGCTTGGAAAACACAAAACCTCTGTGGGGCTTAAAGACAATGTACAAATATCATAAAGATCGGACAATTTTTTTTGTATAACTTAACGTCTTCACATAAATCATGCAGTGTACTAATGCGCTTGAGGATAACAGCTTTTTCTAGACGGAGGCTGAAATTTCGCTTATCGCTACAAAAATAAACATGAAGAGTAGCTAGTATCGAGTTTTCTCTATTGTCGGCATTTTCATGCTTTAATCTTGCAAACATAGTTCGTGCAATTGATCATAATATTTTTTTGTTTTACCGTCCAAACATTTAGTCAGTAGAATAAAGGTGTACCAAACATCGATCGAATACAAAATTAATACACTATATGGGTAAACTAAAAAATAAATAGGATATTCCTTTAGAAGGAAGTCAAATATTTTGTTCTTTGGAGAAAATAAATTCTAGAAATATTTATTTTTGTCTTCTGTCCTTCAAAAAGAAGAATATATAAAAACATATTTTTCTTGAAGCAAAGTTAGTCTGAAAATAACAATTTTTGTAAACATTTGCACGTACAAACTTTACCAAAGCACAATGTAAATTGCAGATTATTTAAAGAAATCTGAACTTAAAAATAAAGCAATTGATAAAGTACAGCGACAATTTTTCATGTCAAATATCTTGTGCTATACTTTCAAAAATAAATTCGTTAAAACACAACGAAACGAGTTGCATATTTAATGTGTGTTTGTGGGTTTTTTTCGTTTAAAATTAAAAAGTTTTAACTGAGCAGCAAACGTGACATGGTGTTTATTCATACACAAAGGATAAAGATCAGAGTTAGGTTTTTGCTTCTTGAGCTTTTAAAAAATTAAAAAGGATTGTTGAAAAAGATAATTGTCACAACCTATGATAAATCTCCTGTTCTTATTTTATTCTTATGGATCTGATTAGCTAGGATTGTGTTTGAGAACCATCTCCGGCCACAAATTTTTGATAGAAACTGACAATTACAGACTACGTGCTTTTAAAAGCTATTTTATAATACTGTTTATTTACCGCAATCTGTTGTTTTCCTGTGATCTGTCACAGGTTTGCGTGTTTTTGACGGTGCATCAAGCATGTGTAGTTAGAAGCACAGTTTTCGGTTATCTTAATAGTTAAAATGCTATATATAATGATCCAGCGAGGATCGTATAGCATGTACAGACGCTTCCAGGGCTTTCCTTGTTGTTGCTCCGATGAAAAAAAGTTATTCTGTTGAAAGGCTACAATTTATTTTATTAAAAACGTAACACACTTAATTAAGCACGAACTGCGAGGCTTAAATTACCTGAAAACTAAAAAACAAATAAAGAACTGAGGCTAAAAACAGAATGTAATAAAAACCTTTTTGAAAATTTAAAATAGCAATGGTGAAACACAGAAAGCAATCCTGACGAATACTGTTCTGTACAATGTTGTACATGTAATGTATCACTCGAGCTCCAGTTCTACAATTTTATTTGCATGGTCACTACATATAGTTCAATTATAAGCACTAATCTACACCAAAAAATATTCTAGATCGATTGAGTATCAAGACAGAGCCTTTTGAAAATATGTGGCAGTTTAATAAACAAAACAAGGGCATTCTGAACTTGAAATTGTTGAGAAAATAAAAAACGTTGTGCCTGAACGGAATTTTATTAGTTCTTAATAAACTGGGAAAATAGAGTAACTGAACTATGATCATGAAAGTTAGTTATCCATGAGATGTATACAAGCGTTTTTATCATAAGAACAACGTTCCACGTATACGTATACGATCAGTTTTAGATCTCCTCAAAATACATGACGACCAGCATTGCTTTTAAATGCATTGTATTTTTGTTTTGATTTTTCATCATTTAAACTGCTCAGAGAAATAAGAACAAATTAAGAACAAATGGTGGCTGTAGCAGACAAAAAAACAACTGGTTCTTATACACAAGCGTGTAATTAACGCATTTAATTTGTGTACTCTAATGCGCGCGGTTTCAGTTCAGTTGTATTTTTAAGAAAACAATGGTGAAAACAAACAGAACTCTTTGTAGACAAATTCAATGCGGTTTAAGAAACTCGAATGATGTCGAAGCAGTTTATTAGGGTAATTAAATTATATATACAAATAAATTTTAAAATCAAGCCATTCACTTTGCAGCTATACAAGTTACAAGAGCTAAGCTATAAAATGTTCTTTAAAAATAAAAATTTTCAACAATACTTAATTCAGTGGTGCTGAAAATCCTTCTTCAGTGTCTTTAAAAATGAAATAAAATAAAAATTTATCCAGATATTTTTTATGATTTTAAAGCAGATTTTGATATGCGACTACAATTGTATGGACTTTCATGATTTAGACAACTTAAAGTTTGAGTTTTGCCGGGCTATTTTCGCGTAAAAAGCTCACTTGACAAGAACGCTATTATTTCCAGTTATATACAATTATAGTTATAAAAATTTGAAGTAATTTTGAGTTGTCATTAATTTTAAAAACGTTGCGGAAAAGTAAAAAGATGACGTTGGAAAATAGGCCCCGCGGCCTCGAGTCAGAATCTTGTTAAGTAGTGTACACTTTTCAAAGGAACATATTGCACACTTGTTTAAAATCGTTTAGGAATTGTGAACAAATATAAACCTTAAGAGTGATTTTCAAATTACGCTAAGTACTAGTGTTTTAACTATCTAAAACTATCTAAAATATAAACTTAAAGAACTTTTCCTGCCTTCAGCGATCGACGTCCAAATTATCAGCTACATATTCAAAATTATTTTTTAAAACTTGATGTCCTGCTCCTTCCGTTTACAAACTCTAAACAAATTCTTGTTTAGCTGCTAACTAATAAAGTTTGTTTTAATTTTTATTGTATTTATTTGTATTTTATTCAGTTATAGCTGATACCTTAAAATATGTATTTGAAGTATAACGGCTACTGAGAAAAACGATGTCCTGACGCCACTGCCATCATTATGTTTTTTGAGCTTCGTGGTCATAATTTGATTTTCTTTGTGTTTCATTCTAGTTTCTTGAATTCTTCACAAATCTTTGAATTTGACTTTGATTTTAGTTTAGGTTTTTTGATTTCGAGTGTTTTAAAACAAAGATATGATTATTTAAGCAAAGAATTAACGCTAAAGTTACAATTTTTGGTTACTAATTTCTAAAAAATGCTTACAACCAGATCGGAAGTCTTTTTTAAAAAAAATAGTTTACGTTTTAGTCGACATGAATTGGTTGCTAGGAGAAAAAAACCATTACGTCCAGCTGCGACACTTCAGTAATGGATGATTTTAACAAATTACAGACAGACCCCAGTCGTAGTCTGATATCTTTATTTTTTTACATAGCACAAGCTACTATTATTTTTTGCTGTTATAGACTTCTAACATTTTCTTTTTGGTAATGCAAACAAACCGCTTTTTAATTTACTTTAAAACTCGACCGGTTTGAATCAAGTTTGTTTTTCATGTCTTCGATCCACTTACAGGAAGTTCTATGTTTTACATCCATTAGTCAAACCAATACACGTTTTTAATAATAAAAACTTCCTTTTTCTTGTTGATTTAAATTTAAAAAAAAAATTCGAAAAAATTCCAAATTATTTACAGTGCTGTTTGAGTTTGATATAAAGTCAAAACTAGATTATCCAAGAGTAGCGATTATCACTTTTTATGTGTTTATTAGAACTTTCCCTAAATAAAAACCGTTTGGTCTCCAGATTAACACTTTTCTGGAGATCCAAGTTTTAATTTCATAAACCCAAAATTTAAAAAGAATCGCTAATAGTTCTTACACTTTAAATGTTTTAAAAGTTTCCCTTTGTAAATAAACAAGATATCTTAATGATCTTTTAGGTTTAGCATTTTAAAGTGTTTACGTATACAGTTTTTACACTGATGTCTCAAATTGACAAGATGGCAAGCCTTTTAAAATAATTGTCATTTTATAACAAGACGTTCGTAGAATGAATTGTTAATGACGCCTCAAAATTAGAAACAGTAGCACTTTTAAAAGCTTTTTTATAAATATAAGAACAACTTTATTAAAATAAAAAGGCTCAAATTGACCGAAAATTAAGAACAGTTTAAGAAGCTGAGGCTGAAAAAATACAGTGAAAATATTTCTAGTTGAAACTTTACTGAGGCGTTCAAACCGCTCACAGAAATAAGAACAATCTAAAAACAAATTGAGGCTGAATCAGCCAAAAATTGAAAACAACGAGCCTCGAAAAAATTTACTGGCTCACATAAAAAAAGCGTGTGATTTCCAACCGTTGTCATTCAAAAATAAGGTTTGAAAATTAATACATTCGAAAAATGCCATGCAATCCAAGAACATAGAAATCGGTTGATAGTTCCTACATTTTCTAAAATATTTTTTGAAAATATTTTCTTGACAAATAAGCTAAGTTAGCTAATTTGTTACGAAAAAGATTTTTTATCTTTTACGTACCTTAAATTTTCTTTTTTTCTTGTAAAATCTTTGCAGGAAATGAAACGCGTAAAAAACAATAACTATAAAGTCTAAACTTTGCGGCCTTCGTTTTCGCTTTGTTAGTATTGTTGTACTATTCACATGTAAACGGCGGTGTAACAGCGGGTTTATTCCCCTAGAACTAAATCCACTAGCGGATTTAGTCCCCAGCTCCTTAATGAGATTCTCGCGGATTTGGTCCCTCACACAAAAACACTTCATAATTAGAACTTTTTTTGCAAAATTTTGTGCAAACATTTAATTAAGATGCTTTCAAAACTTTTTTTTAATAGAAGTTAGTATTTTTAGAATGGCAAACTGATAATAAGTGGTCCTGCATTAGACTATTTTAAATCAAAAGAAAGCGAATAAAAATGACTTTATTAACATTTGCAAAGTTTTCTATTAGTACAATTAGATTTTAAAAACAGCAAAAAGATTGCGCTTGCGGAATTAGTTCACTGGCTCGTAACATGCAATAGTTTTCTTTTAAACGCGGTCGCTATAAACAGTATAATTTAGGATCGACAGCTTTTTGCTTCAGTTGTAAAGTAGAAATAAGGCACACTGACATCTCATGAACTAGCAAGGACACGTTGCACTTCTGAAACCTAACTTTATTGAACCGTTAAAAGTTAGCTAGCTTGCTACGCGTCTTAATTCCAATTTTCACCGAGAAATTTAAATAAAATTGTTAATGATTTATGTATGTGAGCAATTACCAGTTGCTACAAATAATGAAAGTCAGCCAGAATCATGCAGAATGCCTTTGAAAACTCCAAGTGTTCTGATCAGGTTCTGTCGAAAAGTATTTCCGGATATTGAGTCTAGATCTGTTTATAGCGGTCAAAACTTTTTATCCAGATGTGGCAATGACACTATTAAAGAATTCTGCTTCAGTTTGTAACAATACTTCTTTGTACAAATTTGAAAACAACCAAATAAAACTTTGGACTTAAAGTTTGCTTGCATTGCAAATTGTTATGGAATCAACACGAACAATTTATTTCATCGAACTTTGTCAAGATACATTCGAAGAATAAATAATGGTTAATGATCTGAGAGGAAGTTGCTAAGTGTGAGCCTGCGAGTCCGAGCCATTTTTTGCGAGCCTAGAGCCTGTTTTTACGAGCCACAAAATTTATCCGCCAAAAAGATCCAAATATGGAAATAATGTCTTTTTATGGTGTCCATTACATGCGGTGTACATGTACATGTCTTCTTCATGAGATTGTTATTTACTGAAAAAAAACAATCATTTCGTAAAATAAGTATCCATTGTTACAGTACTGTGAAAAAAAAACTTTCCGATATATCTTTTCGTATCGTTTCGTTTCGAATATTGTTTTATTTTACGAGATATCGTACGAGTTCTCGTGAGACTCTGTCCCTCATGAATATTCACAGTTGATACCACTGCGAGATATCGTACGAGATATCGTATGACTGCAATTTCTCGTTAGAAATCTCGTTAATGGATTTCAGTTGAGGAAATATCGCAAAAAGTAATTGTAAAACAATTGGTACTGCTGTCAGTAAATCTTATTAATTTACCTGCTTTGAAAGCCGTTGTCCGGAATTTGTTCATTTGTTTAGTTTCGTATTAGAATATGGAGAGTTGACACAAATAAATGTTACTTCTTGTTTTGCTTTTGAATTATTTGCCATGTATAGAGTTTGTTTCTTGAAACTTGTAGTTGTAACGTTTAAAATTTGTCTTGTTTAACTTAAAAATATTTTAAGTTACAACTACAAGTATGTTTTTCGGTGTTGTTTTTATATTATATTCTAATAATGGTAAAATCAGAAGTTTAATGTCTGACGTTCGACTTAAAGCAAAAACTTTTTCAATCTCATATTCATAATTTTTCATTAGATTTTTTGTTCTTCATTAAATTTAGAGCATTTTGAGACATTTTGCAATCCAATCAGTTAAAGTTTCAC
>JAOBAY020126450.1:0-26513 GCA_025331085.2 Zoanthus sociatus | reverse complement strand
GAACCATTATAAGGAAACAGTTATATAATAAAAGGCACTTTTTAAGTACTTGTGGCCACTGCAGGTAAATATGGATGGTGAAGAAATTTAGATTTTTAAAAGTAACCTTTTGAATCTAGCTTAGAATGTTTTTTATACCCACATCACTTATTAATTTTACACTGGTGATTGGGACCATCTATGGATGCAGTAGTAACAAAAGTAATCTTTCATCTCAAAAAAGACAATTTCTTATTGCTGGTTTTACTTAAAAAAAACCTTGGATTAGAGTTCACTAATAAAAGAAAATTTAAAATACTGCATTTTGAATGATACAGTAGTAGTTTTAATTGCACACTTTTGAAAAACACATGTCTCTTGAATAAAAAAAAAGAACACCAGCAGATCAAGTTGGAGATATAATTGGATGACAGTTCATTGACATTTTAACAGTGATAATAAATTAATTATTATTCAACATATAATACAAAATAACATAACAACATGATCTATTTTGCCTTACCAATGGACAAAAATATATAAAACTATTCGTAAAATAGATCATCCAAAAATATAACGTAGGATAAAATAAAAACAAAATTAAAATAAAGGAAAATATTATAACAGTCTAAATTATCAAGTAACATAACAATAATGACATCTTTCTACATAATATCATTAAAAACTAATTCAAAACGATGTGTTTTAAGTAACTTATTAAATTTACTAATGTTTGTTGTGTCCCTAATACTAAGTGGAAGAGTATTCCACACAATGTGGAATTTTTCTTAGTTATAGCAGTATGAGTTATGTAAGGAGACAATTGTTGTTCGTCTGTAGATTATAAGTTGATTGTTTTCTTAGTTTCACTAATAAACAGATATAAAATGGAGTATTTCCTTGTAAAGCTTCTTAGTTGCTTCTTCATTCAAGTATTTCCTGATTAGTCTTACATTATGAAAAGAACAAAAAGCTAAACTACAAGTTTTAGATACATGTGTACTAAATGTCAAGTTCGAATCAAACTAGATACCAAGGTTCCTGGCCTCCATCACAGCCTCAACTCTGTTGTTTCCAACTGATGTCATCGTCATCATCATCTTTGTTTACTGATCCTAGTTTCCCACTCCTGTGGTTGGATGTGATATGAGTTGCCTCCACTGTTATCTGTCGTCTGCCATATATTCTGTGATGTTTATCTTCCTCATGAATGTCTTCTTCCACTACTTTACTCCAGGTCTTGCTTGGCCTTGTACCTTCTACCTCCAACTCCAATGATCTCCTATTCTGGCTCATCGCTACATTTTACATATTGACCAAACCATCTCAACCTCATTTTCCTTAATCTACATGTTCAAGGTTGTCCACCCCACATCTTCTTCTGACTTCTTCATTAGTAATCCTGTCCTGGCATCTTACTCTTGACAACTGACAATGTATTGTTAATGTTGCTAAGATGACTACCAAGTCAAAAAAGCAGTTTGGTTACTTGCCTTGGCTTCCTATTGCGGTGTTACAGTCTCACTTACATGTACCTGGACGGCGACAAAGTGGCTATGGACCATTAAGGAGAACTGAATGCTAAAACTAAACTATTTTTGTTTGAATCTATTGATATCGTAGATTAACTCTTTGAAGTTTCTTTTTCAATTTATTTTATAGTCAATTCACATTGAGAAATCAAACATAGAAATGAAGAAAACTTTCTAGAGAAGGTTTGTTACCGTGGTTGCTAATGAGATTGTGAGTTGTATGGTATGATGTACGTTACGATATCCAGAAGTTACATATGGCAGTAGAAATTAAGTTCTGGCTAGTAGATTTGCTATCTCCACTGGCCACTTTGGCCAGTAAACAAAATACAAGTTTCTGTCTTTATCAGGGAAGACATCTCAGAATTTCAACGACTGGCTTAATAGCATCAAAGTTGACACTAGCCATTAGACTAGTAAGATGAAAAGTTAGTCTCGAGCCCTAGGCAGTGTGCTTCGAAATCTTGATATTTTTTGCGCACTTTATGTCTTGCCAAGTTTTTTCCTTTAATAGCAGCTAAAAGCCAAACAGTAATCATGGTTTTCCTTGTTTTTCATTCTAGTATTGTAACCTACGTCATAAACAACTGCTGACTTCACATATTGAGATGCTGATCAAATTAATTTTTGTTGATTTGTTACAAAACATCAAATTTTTCTGAACTGCTTGGCTAACTGCTAAAAAAACTTCATAAAGTTGTTCAACGTGCCTAAATATTCAAATAATAAAAAGTCAATTTTAGGGTTCAGTTCTCCTATAAGTTACACAATGTAGAAAAGCAAGATTGCTGAATTTGCAACTACTACAATAGTCCATCATGAAGGAAAATGTTTTAAAAAGTTGGAAAAGCTGATGTGAAACAAAATTTAATCAAATAGTATAGATTTTTTGTAGCTTTTCCAGAACTACACTGAAAAGAAACTTTCAGTAGTAACTACAAGTTTCTTCTACAGCATTTTTTTATTTTGTTTACCTTGCAGCATCATTGTAAAGTTCTTCTTCTTTGTATTCTTTGTAAATAGTGTGACTGATCAACTAAAAGTAAGAAAAGGACTGTAAGAAATAATAACTTAATATGTAACTTTAGTGTTAGTACAGTTAATATGTACAATATTTTAGTATAATAGCTAGCCTGCTTGCAGGCAGTGGCGTGTTTATCTCTGAAAATGCGATCACTGCCACTGTCATAGATTTCTGGCTATGTGAACAAACAATAATAATTATAATAATAATAATAATAATAACGATTTATTGTCAGAATATCCACATAATGGCTCTTCAGCTGACAAAACTAATTAACAAACAATATCTAAACGAATACATGAATAAAACTAATTCAAAGATATCGAATACAGTACATATTCAATGTATACTATTATAAAAATTATATGAATCTACTATTATAAAAATTATATAAAAATTATATAAATCTACAATTGAAAAATTATATTATTGTGTCCTATTTTTCAAGAAAATCAATGCTTTTTTACAGAAATCGTTGAAGTTCTTAGTGTTTCTTATGTCGGACGGGAGTTTATTAAAAATTTTGGCCGCACTGTCCTGAAAAGTTCCTTTTTCCACAGGGATTTTGAGGTTGATACTGCTGCTAGATCTTAGAACTCTTTCATGATTTACCTCACTTAATCTTAGGTAGGAGGGCCAGTGTTCACAGTAAATTGATTTAAATTAACGGTGCCCCTTATATAGAAGAAACTCAAAGATTTTCGGTTATCTATATTAGTATTATAAAAGTTCTTAAAATGATCTTATGCCTGTCGTATTTAGTAAACATTTTCTAATATAAAATTTAAAAAATTAAAAATGTTACCTTTTGTACATAGCTATATTTGTATATAACTCACAACTTTTGTGCAATAATATAATGATAAGTGCTTACTGTCCTAGGACAGTATTTATCTCAATTGACGCACGAGTTTAAAACTATAAACATTATTTCTATTGATTCCAATGCATCAATGCACGCCCGTTCTAGCCTAAGATACGTTTTTAGCATGATTTTGGGATCCTTAACTTTGGTGCTAGTTCTTATTAAAAGTTGTTTTGTCATTAAGAAGTGTTGAAGAATATGTCCCACATAAATACAAAAGTTTACGGTTTTGCAGCCATCGGCAGTTTTGCGTGTAATGTTTGGAATGCATGTTTGAATCACAAACGTGACTAGCCGGTTGGCGATCGGATTTTTCTAGTCCTGAGAATTACCCTGTCATTTTAAGGGGGGAGCGAAACGCTCAAACTAATTAAATGGCTTTTTTTTGAAACATAGTTAGTTAGTTTTGGCGAAATATCAAACATCCAACACTCCAAACAATAGGGATTTCTTGAGGGTCTAGCATTCAAAATATTTTTTATCAAACATTCCAGGGGTTCCTAAATCTTTAAAAGTACTTTTTTTGTTTATTCGACCACCACATTTCATCACATACTTTAGATTATTACGGTAATCGAGAGTAAGCCACACATCATATCATTGTAATTATAAAATGTGAACGGTATTTCAGTTTATCTAAGATCCCTAATTTCATGAGCATTCCTTGCTCCTTAGCAGTAGTCACGTACTTGTTCAAACTTTCTCTCCAAGGCAGTCCAGTTTTCAATCACTCCTTTTTAAATGCAGTATCTAGATTTGCTTTAACACGCTAAAACCAATTAAATGCAGAAACGTTTTCAAACATTGAATCTAAAAATTGCTTTGAACAATATTCTTCACACTTTTTCTAAAAATCTTTAAAAAAACCGCGAGGACAAAAAAACATAGAAAAAAAAATCCTTTGTCGTGCACTAAAGCGCATGGCAAATCTCGATACAATATTAGGATTTTCGTATTTCGTATTTATATCAGTAATCAATTTTAAATTTACAGGAAAACTTGTGAGACTCCATCTGCAAATACCTTAAGTGCTATTATCATAAGGATTCGGTCTTATATCGATTTAACAGGGAAGAAATTAATCTCATTAAAAAGTTTAAATGGAATACTGCGTCGGTGTTTCTACAGAAACAGTTTTACAAACTGATAGGTTTCACACCGTAGTGCAAAATAGGATGTTTAACTGAAGTTTCTGACTGCAGTCCTTCGTCTGAGTGAATGCTTAAAAACAAAAAAGCTAAAAAGTTTGTTAAAGGATCGTTGAATAATAAATATGAAGTTGTATTGGTCCATTTTGCTTAAACTGACTAATTGTATATTTACGTCATCAAGTGTTAATTGTGTTAGCGATCTCTAATAGCAATTCCTCAAAGTTATCTTCGAAGAAGTACAAACCAAAATGACCGACTTTTCTAGATCTAAAACATACTTTAAGTAGAAACTGAATTTTTTTATACCAAACGAATAAAATAAGGAGCAGGTAAACCTAAATTATCTTGGCCAAAGCAAAACAGGGAGATTTTACAAACGTGATAATTGAGTTACTCTATACTATTTAGCAACAGACCTTGGAAATCGTTACCATCTGTTACCGCAAAACTCAAAAACTCTGTTATTTGGCGGGCACCAAACCCATTAGGGAACGAACAGTGACTCCATTCATAAAAATAATAGCATGATTCATTACAACAACAACAGCAATGATAATAATAATGATAGTAATACTACTACTACTAATAATAATAATAATGAAAATAATAATAATAGTAATAATAATAGTAATAGTAATAGTAATAATAATAATAATAATAATAGTAATAATAGTTATTGATTATGGTCATGGTAACAATACAAAAAAAGTTTTGATCACTAAATATAGAATATAAGAAATAAATGGTTCTTAATAAAAATAATTTATAACTATATAAGATAAACTTATTTTACAAAATAAAAAGCAAATAATCTAAGACAAAACATCCATAAAAAATGTTCCCAAACTTGCCCCCTCAGTGAATGCCACTGATCAGGTGTTTTTTGGGATTGATCCTAAATGTTTAAACTTTCGCAACGGTTTATTTTAAGTAAACCGTTTTAGAAGTTCTAACTCGATAGAAAAATCATTAGTAAAACCTTTGATAGCGTGCAATTAAAATAATATATGTCAGTGAGATTCAAAGTGAGCAGGCAATAATTGGTTTTTCCTGATTTTCTATTCTAATATGAAGTAAAAAAAAAATTGTAAGTTGCACCTCGAAAAACCATTCAAAACTTCCCCTTGTCAGTAGAAGATGCATTCTAGACAATAAAATGGGCAAAAATTATTGTTTTATGAGTTAGAAACTGCCTAAGATTGGAAGAAAAGCGGTTTAAGAGAGATCATTATATACGGTTTTCTCCGTAAATGTATGCAAATAGTACAATGGGACCAACGCAATAACGAAATGAATTGAGGACGTTTTCAGTTCAAAAACACCATTTAGTTTGTTTGTGCTCATTTAAATTTCACAAAAGTTTGGTAAAGAGTAAAAGTTTGCAAACTAAACATAGGAACAACTTTTTTATTTGAATGGTTTCAAGTTTATCAAACATCTTATCATCTATCGCTATATCCACGTGCGTTTTTCCAAATAATACTTCAGCCTGTTTAGCCTAACATCTCCGTTTAGCTCAAGTCTCAAAACACACAAGCTGCTTCGCCAAAAAACTTTTATTGCTCAAAAAAAGGAAAAGTAAAAAATCTCCATATGGCGAAGGTGAAGCTGATATCTATAGAGGGCTTGTCTTCGTCTGAGCGACGGGAATTCTCACGGTTTGATCTAAAGGTTTATATAGAGTGTTCATCTAATCAATTCGCTACGAGCTGGACTGCATACAATATATAACTGATAAACAGTCATGTTTTAGAGTTTTCCAAATCTCTGACTATAATAAACAGATGAACAAAAGGTAGTCATTTTTAATCAGTTTTGTTACGTGAATTATCTACTTTGAACCTATTAATTTGCTTTAACAAATGTTTGACCGAAGTTTTTGTTAATTGCTAGAAAAAAAAACGTGTTTGTCCTAAATCAGTGACTATGCTACATGCTTAACATTGTAATTCCTTAGTAGCTTTGTGTTAATCGTTACAATGTGAGTATCCGATAAAGTACTTACAAAGTCTTTACGGTAGCGTTCCGGGTAAAGGGAACTAAGGTTTTTATTCCTTGCCATCCGCAAAAGACAAGAGTTCCGCGTTTTTTCATCCAGCATTTTGTGTCGCAATTGGCTGTCGTCAACAAGAGAATCACAACGAGGACACACAACATGGTCAATAATCACAAAGGTTCACACTCTCTGGTACCGTAAGAACACTTTGTCATTGCTCTTATAGAAATGTTTAAACGTTGGAGAGGTTATATAGGCATTCTTATCCCCCGTAAGGCACGGATGTGACGCAAACATCCATCGCACCGTATGGTAAACGGTTGCTATTACAGAGTTATTCATCAAATACACATACTCAAACGTCACCTCTTGACCCTGGGCTATTTGCACGACAGCGAATGCCACTTGTGTTTGATTAACTTTAATGTATGATTTAATCCGTTGCAGTTGAGGAAGGCAAATTATTGGGTTAACACCTGTAAATTAGCGACACAAATGAGTCTAATGATCACTTTTTCTTGAATGCATCTCCATCCAAATGAAGACGCAATAACAGAGCGATTGCTTTGCTGATCACTATGTCGTCATAGTTCAGTCTTCTCAATTAATTAAGTAAGGAGTCAGTTTAAGGCTCCTTGGAAGATTATACCAACCTACTGCCAATTCAAACTCAGAATTTCACGAAGGAAGAATCACGCACGAAAAACTTTGACCGGCAAGCAAGGCAAATGTTTGACCCTATATTACAATAAGAGACGGATATTGCTTGCTGCTTTTCCTTCAAGAAGCGCAATGAAGGAATCATTTCAATAGTTTATGAAAAGGAAACGTGCGTTTTCATAAGTAATGAATGGGTTGTTTACATTAATAGGATTACACTGTATCCTCTTTGGTGACAAGCAAGTCCGCTGTTGACTTCTAGTGTTAAAATACTTTGGGCCACGCAAGATGGCACGTAATTCGCGTGTACCTGTTATCTTGGATACATTCATTTGGCACTGAATCAAATGCATTAAAACCCTGCTTTCTTCTACTGTGAATTTTACCTCAATTCTCAAATGTGAGTTTTGGTTGCATCTTGTTAAACGAAATTGACTGTTTGGTGTTTATTTCTGGCCTTTGTCGCAGTATAAACAAGGCAATTATCATCGTATAGAATGGGAGTGACATTTTGAAGAAGGTTTCAATGATTTGATGAAAAGAACTGACAAAAATAGAACACAGCTGGAATTAAACTTGCTGTTTTGAATGAAACATACAAGTTTTACTAACCATTAACACGTTTATTTTTGACTCTTTTTGACAATCTTTTCTTTCGTGTGTGTAATGACTAATGGCGTGTCATATTCTCTTCTCAAGATAGTCAGTTGTCAATTCACAGCATGTTCAGCAATCAAATATTCAATCAGATAGATAGATAGATCTGTTTTTAATATAATGTGAGTAGGTGATTGCTGTGAGTTAAGAAAGTATTACCACCCAAACCTGCTAGTATACAACATAACCCGCGGCATGTTTGGCAAAGGAAACAGAAGTCCGACTAGTGTTGAGTAGAAATTCGAAAATATGTAGAATTCCATTCGCACTGTTTTGCTAAAATACATTCGATAACTAATAGCTTTGTGACTATCTGAAAACTTGTTAATTTGTGGATTATTTGGGCCGCTTTTCTGCTACTGCCCACAGATTTCAACAACAAATCTAAGTTTCGTTTTACAGACGTACAAAAACAGATTGAAGCGGCACGTGTATAATTTAGTCTTGCAGCCACTCAGGGTTACATCTATGTATCATGTATCTCCACCAACATCGATTTCATTTGTTTGGTTTTACTTCGACTAATGGAATACGCTCATCCCATAAATAAAGGTCTAATTTTTTGCACGAAGTCAAAGGATACTTGACAGAAATTTGTTTTAAATGTAGTTGCGGGTTATGGTTGTACATTTGTTCAAGAGAGTTTGCTACACTTGTAAAACAAAAAATACTGTTCGCAAATTTGAGGAAGCACTAGACTTTCCAATTTATTTACACCTAACTAAAAATTTAACTTTCAAAATTCACATTAAAGTTGCTAACATCTTGCGCGATGTTACACTAACAGTGGAATACTCAGTTAGCCAATCGCGAGAAGCATTTTCATGACTATCGGCAGGGTACGAAATCACATGAGCTTTTTTCAATAACATTGTAAGTAAATTGCATGGGCCATGATGAATAACAAACTGTAGAATTAATAATATTAGCAATAATAAAAATGATCAGCATAATAGTAAAAGATAATTGGTGATAATGACAGCGATGATGAATGACGTTGATTGTAGTAACAATAACAAAAAAAAACTCCTCATTGAAGCTTTGTATTGCAACCAAAAAGTAGAATATAAGAGATGAATGGTTAATAATAGAAATATTCATAAATATCAACTTATTTTACAACATGAAAAGCAAATAATCTACGATATATTATTCCGTAAAATGTTTGCAAGTTCGCCCTTCTTGAATGCCACTGATCAGGTGTTTTTTGGGATTGATGCCAAGCGTTAGAACTTCCGCAACTCATTGCCCTGTCACTGGTAGCGCTAAGAGAAGACATCTGAACTCTAAACCTTCTTCGCAGAGCAATTTCTTGCTGTCTAGCTAACGAATAATAAAAGCTAAAACTTGTGGCGCGTCAATTGTGAACCAGATAAAACTTATTTGATTATTTAGGCGACTCAAGGTTGACTTATTGTGTTCCGGTTGCCGTGCCAGTAGCGCTAAGAAAAAACATTTGAACTTTAAACTTTCTTCACTGCAACTTCTTACTGTCTAACGAGTATTAAATACTAAAACTATTTGCGTAGTAAGCTGTAAACTATTTATAACTTGGTTATTTAGACGACCAAGGTTAACGTACTGTGTTCGAGTTGCCGTGTCAATAGGGCTAAGAAAAGACATTTGAACTTTAAACTTTCTTCACTGCAACTCCTTTTCGTCTAATGAGTATTAAATACTAAAACTATTAGTGGAGTAAGCTGTGAACTAGATACAACTTGGTTATTTAGATAACTCAAGGTTGACGTATTGTGATCGTTGCAGTGCCAGTAGCGCTAATTATAAAAGAAGACATTTAAACTTTAAACTTTCTTCACTGCATCTCATTATTGTCTAACGAGTATTTTAATAGTACTTAAAATATTTAAAAATTATTTAAAAATACTAAAACTATTTGTGGAATAAGCTGTAAACTCAATGGAGTTCGCCTTTATGTCGATCGTCGAGGGTGGAGGGTAACATGTCGAGGGTCGAGGGTAATATGTCGAGGGTGGAGGGTAATACGTCGAGGGTGGACCGGTGGAGGGTAATATGTCTAGGGTAATCTTTTTTCCCTTTTTTTGTATATCTTTTATTATCATTATTTTGATATATATTTTTTTGTTTCCATATAGCTTTTATGGTAGCTAGCTTTTATGCCATGGGATCTTAACTGTAACAACTTTAAAATTATCCGCCGGAAATTTCAATAAATTTTAACTTTCGTTCTAAGCAAGCAACCTACAAATACCAAACCAGGTACACTATCGTGTTTTTTGCTTAAACTTTTTGATCGTGTTCGTGCATCTTCGGAATAAGAAGAAATTTTTGGCTATGGGTAAGAACTTAAAAATTTTCTGTTACCAAAGCAACGTGTTACGTGATTTTGGGTGCAAAAATAAACAACTAAGGACAACAACTGTGTACCAAGTTTCGTTTTCGTATACTGTTTATAACGAAAGTTATGAAGTTTTCTCCTTTTAAAACTGGGGTCACTTGGGGCCTTCATATCTTAGCAACCACTGATTCGACATCAACAAAATAATTTTTAAGAGAACTAGATATTACGAGCTTCATTGTTGCCAAAGTATTCAGTCTAATTTTTTACTGTTTTGAAGTTACGGCCAAACATGGCTTTTTAAGTAGAAAAACCGTTTTTTTACCTTCGTTACCATGGCAACGGTTCATGGTAATAACACGACTATGTACCAAGTTTGGTGTTCTTAGGTTGTTTAGTACGAAAGTTATATATTTTTGAGATTTCAATAATTTTAACTTTTAAAATCCCATAAAAGCAAGCTACCATAAAAGCTATATGTATGGAAACAAAAAAATGTGTTAAAAAAGTGGTAACACAAAAAAATACAATAAAACAGAAAAATAAATTACCTTCGACATTTTACCCTCGACCCTCAACAAAAAGTAACCTCGCAATGTACTGCATGAGACATTCAAAATAGTTGTCCTCAATCCCCTAGACAACCTTGCACAAAGTATGCACTCTCTTTTGAGCCATTTCAGTCTAAGAATGTCTAATTTTTGAAGCAAGGATGATTTGAGGATACATTTGATTATATATATAGGAGATCAAATAATTCATTGGCGGGAGTAATATTCTTTTAAAATGCACAAACTGAAAGCGAATTTTTGGTCATCATTATATAGGAACTGAACACTGCGCAGACGCTTTGATAAAAGCTTGTGCTCGTGCTGTTCTTGCCGAGGCTGTTCGCGCCGCAGCGGTTCGGGCCGGAGCTGTTTCTGCCCACTGATTAAGCTGTTCGTACCGAAGCTGTTCGTGCCGCAGCGGTTCGGGCCGGAGCTGTTTCTGCCCGCTGATTAAGCTGTTCGTGCCGAAGCTGTTCGTGCCGCAGCGGTTCGGGCCGAAGCTGTTTCTGCCCACTGATTAAGCTGTTCGTGCCGCAGCGGTTCGGGACGGAGCTGTTCTACGAGTTTTTAGTAGTCCATGGCCATTTCTATTAGGATCATAAGACTTTCAAAGTATTTTAATTTGGGTTTGAAGGCGTTTGTCAGCCATTTTGTTTTCCATCTTTTTTTCATCTACATTTGTGAAACAAAAATTTTGAGTCCTAGCCAACCGTTCAATATACTGAATATATAAAAATACAGTCGGTGTTTCGGTAATCTGTTCTTCACGATTACCGGTGTTTCAATTGATCCGTAGAAAGCAATCAGTGCCCAAAATAGAGCTGTACATAGTAATGAATTATTAGAAAAATGTAGCTGTCCATTTATAAGTGAGTATACATATATAACGAATGATTAGTAATTCGTAGTTTTGGTCATTTTCAGCTTCCTGTTCTTATAAAAAAGGCTGATGCTTAAAACTGAATTTATCTATACTTTCCATTATTATTGAAATGCAGAGAATACAAGACTTCTGAAAAAGGTTATTTATTAGGAATGCGAAAACTATGATAATCATTTGGCTGTCCATGCATTTTTACTTGATAACATAGAGTTTTTAACCCATTCTACATCGGTTAACTGCAACCTATTATAGCTGTACCCTATAATGTGTTGCTTTTAATTCAGTTCTTAAAATAACAAATCAAAATAAATGTTATGGTTGGGAAAAGTACAATTTTTCGACGAGATTTTTCTGTCTTTGTAATCCTGTACTTCAAAGCGAACTCACATGTTTGATATGGTCTCCGCGATGTTCCGATATTGCGGAGGTATCATAGCAACCTCTTGTGGAAGCATCTCGCCTTAAACTTCTTCGAAATGAACCACTCCTTGAGACGGCTTGATGTGACTGTAGGATGCGGCAACTCGAATGAAAGTTGATGTTTTCTGTTATTCTTTGGCTCTCCCTTAAGGACATTTGCAAAGTGATTGTTCGCGGTTCGCGCTTAAAAGTATTTTTTCGACGTACAAGCTGAACTAGTGCGGCTTTGAAATCTGGTTTCATGAACGCATAGAAAACTGGGTTGGCTAAAGAGCCTATAGCAATTGTAAATAGTGAGAGTGTATACAAACTCTGGGGGATCAGAGTTGGATTGATCTCATATACGAGAGTCATATAAATTACTGGAAACCAACTGAGGACGAAAGCGACAGCAACAACGGCAAAAACTTTGGAGACTTTAGCTTCCATCGATATGGATCGCCTCTGAAACTTGTTAGTTGATGACAAAACTGAACTTAGATGTCTGTTATGATGTTTGATCCTTTTGAAGATTTGAAAATAAGCAACAAAGATGCCACAGTAAGGAAGAATGACTCCAAGCAGGACTAAACATACAATATAAATAGAGTAAATCTTCGGGCTTTTTGGTCCTCCCCACATTAAAGGAAGAAGTGATATTATTAGTGGGACCAACCAACAAGCAGCCAATATTTTACTGAACCATTTTGATAGAGCATAAGAATACTGTAAAGGTCTTGTAACAGCAATAAACCGATCAAAAGTCACTCCACATAAATTCCCTACGCCAGAGGTGAGAACTACGCTTGTAAGGTAAACGAGGACGGTCGGTTTGACATTAGCAATTTTAAGTGGAAACAGCAAGCCGCCTGTGAAAATGTCTGATACGGCCAGAGACACCAAAAAACAATTTGTAAATGTTCTCATATTTCTATAACGTAAGACTAAGCCGCATACAACAGCATTTGCCGCCACAATTAGCGCGGATATGATTCCGAGTGGTATATCTTCTCCCAAAACTATTATCTCATTCGTCATTCTTTCAGTTTTAACCTCGTGTTACTGTTAGTACGTGTAGCATGGTTCAGAAATAGTACTTCCGGCTAAATTTATAGCAATTTAAGTTAGATCGGTCACAAAGCAAAGATGAAATGGTTTCCTTATTCAATCGCCCATCCTTTTCTGAAAGAAAAAACAACATTACAAGTATATGGTTAACCAATATCATAAGTTTAGGAGCGAAGCAAATTCGTTTGTACTATTACCTTTTGCATACCACGTCTAGAGCTGAGTTTTTGTTGTCCTGAATGATAGTGCCCTATCTGTAGTGAAAAGATTCTTAACCTGGCCTTTTTTAACTCAAGACTTATTTTTAAAGAAAACTTAGCATTGCTAAAAGACGAGTACTGAAACAAACCAAGCCGCAGCTTCCCCTCAGTAAGTTTTTGAAAAAGCGTAGGTCAACAAAAATTTCAATTGGAAGTCGTATGTCAAAATTATTGATAGCTAAATGTTAATTACTAGGGCATTTGAGTTTTTTTAGACTAGATAATAAAATAAATTTGCATCCTGCCACACAATAAGGAAAGTTGCTAGAAGAATTGTACCAAAAACAACAATATATTCCCATAGTATTTTCACAACCATGCTCGAAACAGATATCAAAATTTTAGATGACTTGAATATTTAGAGTTCTTAACTTTTTTTAAACAGGTTAATAACAATTTATTTTCTTCCACATCACAATTGTAACAATATTTGCTTAAAAGTAATATTTCGTCTCTGAATTTGTAGAATGAACTAGAAATTCTGTGTCTTTTAGGAACTTCTAAACATTGTTTGCTAAACTGGACAAAATTAAAGTTCAATATCAATCGCATTTTCTTTCCATAAGTTTTCCTTCCATTTTGCCTCTAGATATAAAAATTGTTTTTCTTAAATTGCAAAAAGTGTTTTTAATACAAATCTGATCTTTTGAACTATAAAAGAATAACTTTCATGGGTTTTCAAAGCATATTTTAATAAAGAAAATGACAAATAGTAATTGGATACTGAATTTCTGATGCTGCAAATAAACTGGCAGACAAGCGGTATGATGGACGGTTGTTAAGTAGATTCAATCTTTGTCATTTTTGTTTCAAATCATCCTTTGTTATCACAATTTCGATGAAACCTTCTCCAGAAATGTAAAATTGATTAAACAACCTTGTCGGAAAACAAATAAGATGTACTGATTAGCGAGACTGTGATTTTCAACAGAACTGGAAGGTGTCACAAGATTTAGTATATTGTTGATAAGAATGGGATTAATGAAATTACAAAACTACCTCAATAAGCTAGCAGCCGTAAAAAATATGATATTTTTTCACCGACTTTTTAATGGAATAGTCAGTGTAATTTATTTTTTTTTAAATGCTAAAATATAGTACTTCTTAACACAGGTTAACTCCTGGCACTTACATCCACCTTCTGTGGTGTCAATGGATGAAAGTTTCGCAGTTCTAGAAACAACACTAGCTGGTAACTTTTCGCCGACCTCACGAGGATAGAAAATTTCATAATTAAACTGTGCCGTAAAAATTATTCACATAAATTGAACTGTTAAGTTCTCTAAAGAAAACTTCTAGAGATCCGGAAACCAAAGTAAGCTATTCATTGGCTGCAGAGAACAGATTTTAGCAAGTGCGCCAATCATCGCACCGCCATTATAGAAACTTGAAACTAGTAAAAACTAGTAAAAAACCTACCGGTCTTCAATTATAAATTTCCTCAAGAAGTTTTCTTGTTCAGTTAGAAGGTTTTTCTTTCGTCTGTACTATTTGACATTGGCATCCCAAAAAGCGAAATTAACAAATAAAAATTAAAAAAAGCATTTTTTATAATCAAGCCAATCATTGAGAGTGTAAAAGACAAGCCTATTACAAATGCGTGCAAATTACTTGTGACCAGAACAAAAGTTGTGTGCATAAGTCAAAGATACGTTTGTACAGGAAGGTCGCTCAATAACGATCTTGTCATTATCCGAGATGAGAGCTCAATCGTTGTTATACGAATTGAACACTTGAGGTACATGACCGACTTCTTCCAGCAAAGTGTGTGGAAAAGGATGCTGCCAAGGCCCTTTTAAAATAAAAAAAAGTATGAGAATTTTTTTTTGCTTTCATTGTTTGTGGGTTAGTGTTTCCAATCAGTCACTTACAACGACCAAATAACTAGAACTCTCCAAGCTTCCTTGAGTTGCGCATGATCTCCACTTGCAAACTACCGCTGACTATTGGCCGTGCAAATACGATTTGGTCTCGTTCCAACCGAAGGTTCAATTTTAGCCAAATCTATGTTTTATCCATTTTCTTTTCATAAAGTATACTGACTCCAGCTTTGCTAATCAAATAATAGGTGAAAATATCCCTTTGGAACACAATAAAAGAAAATATCCTGCGTTGTTTTCAATCTCCACCTGCAGTGTTAAAACCTGTTTACGTTGATAGTTTGTTTGAGATACACCAATTACCGCTTTGGCAACAGTTCGCACGGGAAGTAATAAAACTCACCTATTTCTCGTCAATTCTAATTGTCACACAAGCAGAAAAATAAGCTACAGAGAAACATCCTACTGGCTATAGCTACCGATTGAAAGACATTTTATAGATAATATTGAATGAGAAGTTTATCATAAAAATGTTAAGCTGAAAAGTGTGTCCACATTTTAAGATAGTGTTGAAAAACCTATCCTATGCGGAATAAGACACGCAGAAATTCATGAAAATGATGCTTTATCGTTATACTTTGTCCGTTTATCTTTACATGCATAGTTCAGGTGTGAGTTTGAAAAATAAAATTTGTAGTTTATGTGTGTTTATCAAACTGTTCTTCATGTCATGCAGTCTGACCTCAAATCTTCTGTTTCGAATTATGATTGGAAATTACAAGAACTTTCTTGCTGACCGAACAACCATACATCGATATCCGATACTCATAATGATACAAATAAAACCATTTTAAGAAGATTTAAGGCTAAAGGTCTCAAAATATTGAAGAAAATCTTTATAATATTCAAATTATGGTAGCTTCAATATAGGAAGTCAATTTATTGGAACCGGTAACATTAAAAAAGCAATATTAAATCTGATTTCCATTTGGTTGAAAAAGTCCCTTCCACCAGTGCTTTTTTAATATGTAGTAAATGGTAGAAAACAGCAACAAAATCAACAGTAGAAAAGCGAACATATACTCAAAACACTGATAGATGTACATTTTTACGTTGAACATTATATATGTATAATGAAAAGTTCGGAAGTTTAAGATTCGGTACATTTTTAATAGAGCATTTAGAATCAACTTTTCAAAACTATTCTAGGCAAACAGAGTTATGTGTATATAATTTAAAGACCATTAAGTAAAAACAACGTCAGATAACTAAAAAATAAAAATTTTAAAAATCGTTAAAATTAAATAAAACTTGAAAATCTTCAATTAAGTTATAAGAAATCACAGAGGAGTAAAATTCTAGTATAATTATGTAAAATATATAAGGAGGGTTAATGTCTCTCAATGATCTTAAAAAGAATATGTTATTAGATTTGGGCGAAACGATTCACTTTTAAACGACAAACAATCTGATTTAGTATACCTATATAAACCGCGGGATATATCTAACTGTGTATCTTGCAGTGTTGAGTTTAGATGATTGTTTTACAATTGAATTGAAACACATCTATTTTCCACTTCTAGCGGACAAAACAGTCTAAACAGACGATAGACTATTCTACAAAGTTATTGTTACAACCCTGACTGAACAAAAGAATGAGCAGAGAGTTCTGTAAAGTAGTTCTGCCAGCGCAGTTCAACAAAGAACTTTCCCAACTCTACGATATATTACAACTGGTAAACGCCATCTCCAGTGCTGTCTGCATTACCACAAATCTGATAGTGATACTTGCTATATACAAATGCCACTCTCTCCGTTCGCCATCGTTCGTGATGATCTTTTCGTTAAGTATTGCAGACTTTGGAGTTGGGGCCATTGTGCAACCGCTTTATATTGCTTTAAGTCTCGCTGAAAGCCGTAACTCTGAAAATGGAGAATTTTGCTATCTTTCAACAATTTACACTGCAGCTGTCATTTGTTTATCAGGCCTATCGTTTTTTATTATGACGTTTATAAGCATCGATCGCTTTCTCGCTATTTGCCTGTGCATGAAGTACAAACGGATCGTCACCACGAAAAGAACCGTAGCAGTCTCTGTAATTCTTGGACTAAGTGCTTTGGTCTGGGCAATAGTAGTAGTGTCGAGTCCTAAGTTACGCTACGTGTTTAGTATGATTCTTATGCCTGTTTGTTTGATAGTAACATCATTTAACTATCTAAACATTATGAGAATTCTGAGGAGACAGCAAAAGATATTTCGAAACTTTTCGCGCTCTACATCGACAGCTGTGTCAGGGAACTCAACGCATCCGCCGGCTCTCGAAAATCAATCTCGGAACACTGCATCTAACCAGCGCTACAAGAGAGTGCTTTACACAATGATTTATATCTACTGTGCTTTTGTTGTTAGCTATTTGCCATATTTTTGTTATCTGTTTGCAGTTTATAACCTGGGCCTGTCCGTGCCTACGGCAAGAGCAAGGCACATTACAGCTACACTGATTTTCTTGAGATCAAGCGTGACTCCCTCCATGTACTTCTGGAGAATCACAAATATCCGCAAGGCCATCTGGAAATTATTATATTAACTTCAGCAACAAATATGAGGGCCTTGCATCGTTTGTCATTCGCTCTAAAAAAAGTATTTTCTTGCCGAGTTTTCAATGCTCATTTAGTACCAGTACTATACTCAATCATCATACATTAAAAACTGTCAACTGCTTTATTTATTGAAGCAACTATTTATTGATTCTTTTAAGTAGAGCAGCATACCGCGTGTAGGTGGTTACCCTGGGGTTTTCAACAATTGGTTTTAAGTCCTTATTTAAGTGTAGGCCTCTTTCGTTTCCACTGCCTTTATTACGAATCTATTCCTATATCCTTTAATTTTAAAAGAACAAATCGCAGTGACTGGAATTTACTCCAATACATAAACAAGATATACAAGTATCTGAGCTGGCGAGCAGCAGGATGTAATTTGTTTGTATTATTAACGAGCTGAGATAAGATTCTTAAGATGAGAGATTTCCGTTACGACCACTGGCAAAGCAACTAACTGCTTTTATCCACGGGGATAATGGTCATAATACAAAACCACATCCCTGCATCTTGCGGTGTATTATATCAAGAACAAATAATTATAAAATTGATCCATTTGCAATTGTCTATTTGTATGAATTGAAGGACAAAAACAGGAAACATAGCAGGCCAGCTGAAATAGCTTTCAAATAAACGAATTAAATACAAAAAAAATTTTTGAATCGAATAAGATGTTAAATGAATTCACAGAAAGTGCTTTTATACGATTTAGAGACAAATTCAGTTAACAAAATTTTGCAAGAAAAAATAGAAGTTAGAAGTGTTTTTTTTTGAATTTGAAATTAAAACTGAGTTTCCAAGCGAATGGAAATATTTTAGTCTCCAATTTGGGAAATTTCCTCCTTATCGTATTTTTAGAGCCTATCATTCGCTCAGGGTTGATTGTTTAATTACAACGAAGCACCATGCAGTGATTCCTAAAAACGAGGCAATAGTTTTGATACGTATCTCAAAGAGGGAACGTTATATAACTGATCTGAAGTTTTTTCTTCCATCGAAAATAGTTTAACTTCTTGCATACACTCTTTTTCTATATGAGAAAATACTTTATAAGAATATTGAGGCTGGCATTGCGGGCCAAATTTTAAGAATATTTTAAGAATAATGCCGAGGTTCAAATTTTATTAAGAATATAATTTTGCATGGGTTTGAAAGAAAAAACATTACTGATTACATATATTGCAATTGCACTCTAATCCCAGATGGAAAAGCCATATACAGATTTATTACCTTTAAAGCTCTTCGCTACGACAAACATTTTAAAAACGAAAATTCCATATTACCATGCAATATTGCCAGATCTAAGAATATTTGTAAGACTAGTTATTTCTAATAGAAAGTGAGTGCTGCGAATACACTATTTATTTGTAATCCCAAGGTTTCCATTAACCCGTAAAATACACTTTGGCGCATTACACTTTAAAACATGAAATGAAAACCACTCTAACACGGACACTAAAGGCGTCACTATGAATTTGAACCGCTGATAGCATGTATCGTGTGTAACGAAATGCTAGTGACATCCTTGAATCGACTCTCTATACGGTATGGACTTGAACCGCTCATCGTATGTATTGCAAGTTCGTTGCAAGATTACACTGTGTTCCGAATAGGAGGCTACACAGCAAATATTTTCAGCCTAAAATCGACAAAAAATGGGAGTACTCAGCCTCGATCCGAAAAAAAAATATTCTTATAAAAAACGAGTGTATTACAGTTATATTGATATAAGAGGCCTAACTGATTTGAGGTTGGTGTTTGATTTGAAGTTACAATACAATACAATACAATACAATACAATACAATACAATACAATACAATACAACACAATACAATACAATACAATATATATATACAAGTTCTCCCCTCGGTGCTTTTCAGAACCTGTTTACAAGTATATACAGGGTCAGACAGTTGAGGGTCTTAGATAGTCCGCAACAGCGGCTCACATATGTTGATAACCGTAAATGCCCTCAGTACTAGTGAAGACAGACCACAACACCGGGATCACTACCCTGCTCTTTTCGACAAATGTGTGGGTTTAACGCCCTTATCCGAGAAGACGCAAAAATCTAACCGTTTGCAGATGTTAAAGCAAAGGCATCACTTTCTCCTCAATTATTTTAAGACGCTGAGTGTTGGTCCGGCCGGGAATCGAACCCGAGCCTCCCGCACGATAGACTGGGACCTTACCAATTATACTAACCAGGCGGCAGTTATTACAAACCATGCAATATTATCGGCATGAGTATTCTTTAGACCAACAATCTCTTCATTTGAGAATGTATCATCTGCCTCTAAACCTCACACAAGGTTTCGAACAACTGAAATACAGTTTTTTTGAGGCTGGGAAAGATAACAATAAACAAATTATGGAATATTCACAAACTGTGTCGCGTTTGTCTCTCAAACCAACTGATACGAGAAAATAGTATAATGCCTGAGAGGGACTCAAACTCACGTTTTCATGTCTTCTTGTTAGGCATGTTAACCACTAGTACACCATCAGTGCCAACAGGGACACCGTTCTAGCTCCCTCTATTTCGGGTAGAAACGGGAGCGCAATCTGCCTCACTGGGTAAACACGGTGATCATATTTCATCCTAAGCTCACCATTTACGGTGTTACGCCCAGGAAATTGCAGCTAGAATATTCTTTTAGACGTTCAACCATTTCCCTCTGATCGCGTGTGACACCTGAACACCTCCCTTGACATAAATGCTACAGCATTTCTACAGGTTCTCTTACAAGCCGTACCTGCTGCACTTGTTGTAAACATTGTTCGAGAAGAGACAAAAATACACCTTGATATCAATATACAGTTGATACGTTATATTTGTATCTATATTGGTTAGGATAATTTGTTTCCCCTTCAGGTTTTTTTTAAAAAAGACTTATCATCATCATCTGGCGATCGTGACCGAGAGACAGCGCACAGCTGAACGCCAGTAGTCACGGTCCCCCATGGCTGTACCCAGATCGTCAGGTGGTATATCGGTATCCCTGCTGATGATATCTGGGAATTTGAGTTTCCTGCACGTTGATCTTCCATAATATCAGATCTGAAGCAAGCTGGTCTTTCACGCGGTAACAATGATTGGCAAATTGCGCCCGGCGCTGGATCAGATGACTACTTAGTCGAGGAATATCTTCGTATATCTGTTCGAGGGTTGGGTGGTTTCTCCACGAGATATTTGGATCTTTTTAGCAGAGATGTATAGCATCGGTCTAAATGGTTCTTTAGACGTGCACAAAGTCTCCATGTTTCTGAGCTATACAAAGGAGCGTAGCACCGATTTTTAGAGTGGGGGGCTAATTTTATACAAAATCGTTCCTGGATTGTACTCTCAGGACATACAGTATTGAAAGGAATTAAAGCAAGTACAAACATTTTACAAAGCATCATAATACATCATGAAAATCATAATATCAACCAGATAGTCAACATAATAACCCTAAACGTAACAGGACCATCATAAAATCATTGTGTAGTATTAGGAATTGTAGGAATTACTTGCAGGGCATATGCATTCAAATCTGTGTCGTAAAAATCACACACAAATTCTAGTTCTTGTGTGTAAGATTCATTCGTTGCTGCCTTGAGAAGATTTTCAAGGTTCTGGTACACACCAGGGACTGTCATCTGGGTTGGATGTGGATAGAATACTTGTGGAGAAGGGGAGCTTCGGGAGCTTTGAACGCCAGATCGTGTCCATCTTATTACATGCTGTCCAGGCCAATGCCTTGCGGATCTTGAAATCCAGTAGTATTGGATTTAAGCAAGGTGCAAATAGACGGAGCCATAAAGTAACTCCGGCCCTGGGGCAGTTGGGGCAGTCACCCTGATGCAGTCAACGTTGGGCCGAGTCCACTCAGAAACTGCCGAATAGTGCGTGAGACCTCGGTTCCACGCTCAGTCATTTGACGGCCTCACTAAAAATCCGTCTGTATACATTTTTCGTTTTCACGACTGTGGTAATACCCCCTTTTTTAAAGCTAGTTAGCTAGTTTATTTTGATCAATCAAAACTAACTAAAAATACCAAACTATTTTCTTTTATTCATTAATTCGCAAAACATATTTTTCTTGCATGGTAAGACTTTCTTCATCCCCCTTGATTTAGTGCTAGTGAAGTTTGAAATCGTACCATTTTACTTGCACGTCTGGTTTCACTGCTTCAGCATTTTGAAACTACTATAAAATAATTATTCAACAATTATATAAGACTCAAAATGTCAAAATTTTAAAAATCAGGAGGCTCCGGAAAAAAGTACAATTCTTATAAAAAGAAAATCGTGTACTAAAATCTGCTGAGTTGACCTACTCAATTCCAGTAACACCAGCTGTACTCGCTGCCGAACAACTTTATAAGAACAATGAGGCTCAGACTGGCCGAAAATTATGAAAAAATTTATGAACAAGCTCAGCCTGAGGCTGAAAAAAAGTGAAAATGTTTCTAGTTGAAATATTAATGAATCTTGTACTTTACGTTCGCAATGTGCACAGTAAACATAGAAGCACAGTTTCATATTTAGTATATCTATTATTATTATCTATTGTGTTCATGTACAACTAAACGTTCCTCAGACGTTCAGCACTGTTTTTCAATGCCTTGTCTTTTTAAGATTAACCTTGTCCGGTTAAGATATTTTTCATCATTTTAAACCGCTTACAGAAATAAGACAAATTAAGGACAAATTCAGGCTGAAGAAATGAAGAACAATATAAGCCTCGCCGTGTATTGCCCACATCTACTGATTGTTTAAAAGGCCAGCCATATAAGCTGTAACTTTTTTATCTAAGCATAGCTACGAGCCGTCAAAACAACGAAACCTATGTTAATGTAGTATCTAATAGAAAACCTTGCAGTTTATTTCTTAAAAAAAACCTCTAGGCATGCGCATTTCCATAATTTAATAGAGTATCGACCACCTAAACATTTTAAAAACATAATAGAGATATACAAACCCGATGAAATGAAGAATAGATTTTATTACTGAATCGTTTCGCCTAAAGTATGATTATGTTTTGGAAATATCTAAAAAATGAAACTACTAAAGGTTGTTAATGCGTACGAAATAGAAAAATGCTTTCAAAACGGTTTCTTATTAATCAATGTTTTCATGCATTAGTCTAACAAAATTAATGCAAAGCGCCCGCCATGTAAAAAAAATTTCCCCTCAGAAGCGGCTTATCAAACTAATTTTGAAACAAAGTCAATTTTGAGACAAAGTTATTTTCGAGACAAAGTCATTTTCGATTTACCGAGGAAAATAATATTCTGTTGTGAGAAACTGAATGCGCGGCGTGATTTTATCTAGCACAGAGAACCCGACTGTTTCATATTCTAATTCAATGGCTTTAATCTTTATACATTTCGAGCAACTCATAATTAAAGAAATGCTTTCATTTTTTTTTTGTTCAATTTTTTTTTTTGGTTTTGGATTACGTTTTTAATTCTTCGTTGCGAAATATAAACAAATGCTTACAAATTTATTTGTTTTGTTATACTTAATTACGCGACCAAAATCTTGGAATACTTTAAGAAAAAAATTGTCAGATAGCTATTCTACTGCTGGTCTTTGCTTTTGTCAAAATGTTGACAATATAACTGCTTTGAAACATAGATTAGCTGTCAAATATATACCGCTAGCTTGTTCAAAATGATTATGCAACTTTCCAATTTCGATAACCCGTTCCGACTCGACAACAGTTATAATAAACGAGTTTAAGGTACGTGACAATATTCTATAACATCTGGACACCTAATGAAAAATCATAATATGTCTAACATTTTCTTAAACCGTTTAAAGTAGGGAATTATTTTACAGTCGGCTTCGAAAAGGGACCAAAGTAAAAAAATCTTTACATATAGTTGGTCAAAATAATTTGATGAGTTATAGTTTAGTTTAGTATAACACCTTTTTTCTAGTAGAGATTCAAAAGCTAAAATGCAAACTAGGTCTCTAGTTTTCCTTTTTTCATCAATCTTCTTTTTTTGTTCTATCACAAGAAAGGGATTAGTAGCAGCAATTTTATACCTGCAAATTATTTGGTTTTCAAAGTTTTTGCTAATACCTTGAAATCTAACCCTAACAAAACTAAATTTAATGCAACGAATAAAAAACAAGATTCTAATATTTGCTAATAGAACTTTACTTGATCGACTAGAAAGAATTCGTCTCCAAGATCGTGCACAGTTTACTCTGAATCGCGCCATTCAAAAATCGTGAGAAAAAGAGGAACGCACGCATCTTGTGATACGACTTGTGCGCGTTTTGCATTTCCTTCTTGTTGATCTAATTTAAGCCGTCATTTACTTCGTAAATTAAAAATGTTTTTATTTGAAACAAATTTTGAAAAGTCAACAGTTATTAAACAAACACTATTTTGATTGTTACTCTCTTTCTCTTCTAGATGTTTTCAGTTTTACCCAACCGATATCATTCAACTGTTTCTCATTTACTTGAAGCAGTAAACTTCCACTCGATGTTAATGTACCGAAGAAAGCAACCAGTGCACTACAGAAACTCAATCAATTTTTTTATTTTCCGGCCAATTTTTGATGTTTCTTTAAAAAATTTCCCCGCAAAATTTCATTTTAAAAACAGCTAAATTAGCATCGGGAATCTAGAAGCTTTTACACTAGTCAAAAAACTTGTTTTGCTAAGAAAATGAACGAATTTATCAATGTTCAACGCCAGATGTTTCAATGTGTATTTCAAAGCAGTAAATTTAAATCATTAATAAGTAATGCCTTTCATTGTTAAGCCAATCGAATTGGACAGCATATATTTCTGTGCGAAGATGGGTCGGACTAAGTTAAAAACATAGCACGTATCCATTAACACTTGCTACAAACGTTCTAAGAAACAAAGAAGGCAATAAACATGGAAGAATACTAACAAAAAGATGAAATTCCATGCAACAAATTAGCACAGTAATAATATTTCGTGGAGCAAACATCTTAAAACATTAACAGCAGGTAAACATGCCGGTTTTATTTCATTCGGATCAATTCAAGTTCCGAGTTCACATAAATGTACCTTAATTCATAAATCGGCTAATGCTTTGTGTGTCAAGATAGATGGTCGCAAGCAAGAGAGAGCTTGCGGAAAAAAGGGAAAAATGACCGAAAAGTAAAAAAAAAATCGACAAATAATATTTCTCTAATGAATCAGTACAAGATTAAAAGAATGGATTTTTCAGAAGATAACCTAGTTAACGAACCTGTCTTCGCGCTGCGGGAATTCTGGTTTTAAAAGATTTATAATTTAATTGGGTGTTCTTCAATGCAAAAAAGCACGGTTTGTTGAAGAAAAACCAGAAGTTACTACGCATCGGTCAAACAAGCATGACGGAGAGTCGTTTAGAAGTTATTTTTTTTGGTGTTTTGTCTATTTTGGTCATAATCATAAACAGCTTTGTATGTTTTCTGGTATTCACAAACACAAGGCTTCGAACTTATACGAACTGTTTCGTTGTGTCTTTAGCAGTTTCAGATTTTATAACGGGAATCACGCATTTTTGCATTTATCTGTTGCAACTGAAAATGCGAATATTTTTCAATATCACCTATGCGCTGTCCTGCTTTGGAGGAATAACAACACTTTGCGGTGTGACGTGGGATCGTTATGTCGCCGTTATGAATCCCCTCAAATACCACGACCTAATTCCCATGTACTTCAAGGCTGTCATTGTAACAAGCTGGAGTATAGCAGTTTTCGTCGCATGCATACCATTAACCTGGGTATTAAATAGTTCCGGCTCGGGTATTCATCTGCTAATCCACAAAATTTACCAGTTTACGACTGTCGGATTGGGTATTATTCTTCCATATATCATTATTATGTGGGCACAGTTTCGTATTTATCAAAAAGCCAAGAAGTGCATGCACAACGACCTTAAACAAGAGAGCGTCAGTAACAAGCAGCGTAAAAAGCTTCGGAGACTTTTTCTCGAGGCGAAAGTTGCCAGAGTTTTTATAATTGCAGCTTCAATGTTCTTCATAAGCTGGTTTCCAATGACTTTCTATACACTGGCGTTTGCAATGGGCCAACCGCAAATTGTTCCGCGAGTTCTGATGTATGATATAGCACCGGCGTTTATTTCTTTAAGATCACTGATAAATCCACTGATTTATTCGTTTATGAAACTGGATTTTACCGATGCTTTAAAAAGTCTGTTGAAGATGCAAAGGTATAGAATTGACAGAAGGTTTTCGTCTATGCAAGATTCTAACGTCACGGCTTCCTTGAGGCTCAGTAGCTCAAGCAATGCCTCCGTTGGGTTATGCGATAGAATGTACCCAGCTCTTATGATGGAAACTTCCTGTTAGCCACACAAAACTACCAAAAGAAGATAAAGACACGTGACGATAACGTTCGAGACAAATTCTTTTAAAATAAATAATAATCTTGTGATAGATAATGATTTGAATGCTCGATTCCTCATCTTTGCTTTCTTTGATTAGATTTGGTTTCACTAATCGAGTTTTGGATTTCAAAAGAAGTTTATATGATATATATGATATTATAACATGACTTTAAAACTTCTGATATTATCACATATGTTTATCAACGAATTTTGAAATATTATTTGGGAAACGTTTGCAAATCTAAATGTTAATGATTAGCTCTCGGAAGAGCCGTGGTTTGAACCTGGAACCTGGGGCTTACATGCGAAGATGTTATCAAATGCACACGCATGAGCAATGCTGTTTTGTGTTCTAGATCCAATAGACCATTTTGGCA